>ML739053.1:0-155481 GCA_009193565.1 Aspergillus coremiiformis | reverse complement strand
AATAATTTGAATAAAAATAATTTAAATAATTAGAATAATTAGAAATTCAGAATCATTTAAATAATTAGAATAATTAGAAATTTAAAATAATTTGAATGATTTGAATGAAAATGATTTAAATAATTTAAATAATTAGAAATTATTTACTATATAGGCAGAATATTTTAAGGCGGTCAGTACTCTCCACCTTGGGCCAATCAGAATGTAAGAATTTTGATGGGGTGTGCTACTTGCGGGCGGTCAGGGCCTTCCTACCACTCAGCGGGCCCATGACTCAGCGGGCCCACAAATGTTTGCTTAATGTCGAGTTGAGTATATACATAATAGATACATTCAGTGTACTGTATGCACATTACTCCGTACATCTCCAGATTATATGTATTATATGATATAGTACTACTAGCAGTTATGATCTTAAAGTGGGGGAGAAAAGAGAATTGAAGATTCTTTTGAAACAACATCAGAAACAAAGGAAAAAGGGGTGATATTAATAGTAAAAAAGGCTAAGATGGTCCTTTGTCATGGTACTCCGATGTACTCTGTAGTCTGTACAGCTGTCAGCTGTACTATACAAGTACTATGTGATAGATCAAAAAGGGGGGACTTGGAGGAACTTCAGCCCGGCTTTCATGGGGGGGAAAATCTTGCAATGATTGCCACATATATATGTAAGCCTCATCTGTTGCCTTATCTAAACACAGCAGTTACTATAGGCAGCCACTTCTTAATGATATTTATTCCCTATTCCAATTTATGGTCTTTTATGTTTCTTTCTAAACTATTAATCCATTCCCTCCTTTTTTTTTTCTTTTAAATCACACACGCCCTGTGTTTGAAGTTTGATTCATTAACATCCACTTTTTCCGCCGCCAAGCGCGATCATCAATTTAATCCACACATCAGCTTCTTCAGCAATCAACTATCAATGTACTTTTTGCAATCTTTGGTTTTTACATTGCACATGTGTATTCCAAAATTGTGAACAACCTGTTAACCCAAGCCCTAACCACTTTTCTGTGGACGTGGCAGCCTTGGGCGCTAAGCTGACAAGCACATCCCCAACTTGAATTTGTTCACCATGGCCTCTTCAACTGACACGTCTATAGAAGATGTCTTGGAAGATTATCAGTTATATCATGTTATTCTGCAAAGTTTAGAAGAGCAACGACCAGATGCACTTGCGGAAAAAGAAGAGATTCTAGATATCATCAAAGGATTAGAAACGCGACTGGCGGGACTACGCGGTACTGCCACCAGGAGCCCGCCGCATAGTCAATCTACTTTCCGTCCGGGTCCGGAAAATTCCTTCATGTATCGGGCGCAGTTAGATGGAAGCTCTGGCTCCAGCCCAGTAAATTCTCCCAGGACTTTACAACCGCGCCAGTCTGCCATGTTTCCTCCACCGCAACCATCTCAGTCGGCAACGATGCTAGCGAAGCCATTTCGGCCTTTGGGTCCGTTGGCCATCCGAAAGCGTGGGCGAGAAGAAGATCATGATCATGATGATGATCATGATGATGATGATGATGATGATGCTGCTGCTGCTGAAACAGACTGGACAGATGACTTGGACCAACCATCTAAGCGGGTCGCCACGGAAAAACCTTCTTCTTCCTCTAGCCCGGGTTCGCTGTCTTCTCGTAGTATTCAGAGACCAGAATCAGGGGATGACCTCGGCGATAGCGCTGATGAGCTTCGGAAGATGCTGGGCTTGGACAGTCATGATATGCTCAAACTCCAAGAAGACCAGCGAAAAGCTGAAGAGTGGCTGAAGGGGCGCGTTGAACAGGAACGCCTCGATGAGGAGTATGCCCGTAGGCTGCAAGGCTTCCAAGAATCACCCCGGCCGTCGTCAGCCAGAAGCACTTCATCGACTCACTACTCAGGTTCTTCTTGTTTGCCTCTGCCAGCTTCTCCCGCTCCTTGGGTGAATGAACCTCCATTTTGCAATATCGGACGATCACTGCCAGGGATCATACTGCCCCCAGACCTTCATCATTCACCGTTCGGAGCATCTCCGTTGCCTGTGATGGGTCAGTCGCGGCTCCAACGCCTCCCGCCAACCATTATGCCTGACAGTGATGACAGCGATATCGCAGAAATTTCAGCTCGGGATTTTCAGCGTCTGATCCCACCTTCCTCTGAATGTCTTTTTACTCCGCAGCCATCTGGGGCCAGTTCTCGTTATCCATTACAGGACAGCTACCCGCAACAGCAACCTTACTCAAATCGATATCCTTACCTAGAGTCCATGCCTGGTCCGAGTGGCATGGGTGGCCCTGGTCTTGGTCCCGCGTATGGCCCACATGTGCTACAGAACACCATGGCAAGGCTCAGTGCTGAAAAGCAGTTATTTGAGCATGCTGGGAAATCCATCTTTGGAGGATATCCTGGCCCCTTCTCATCCTACGATGATCCAATGCCTCCTTACTCAGGTCCGGTGGGCTATGATATGAGCAAGTATCCGGACTGGATGAGCGATTACTACGGAGCGGATCCAAAGAAGGTGAACGAAGAGATCAAGCAACTACTTGAGACCATCAGGCCTGATTCGGATATCTCTACGAAAGATCGTGAAGGGACTCCTGAGGCCCTCAGATTCACATTATTAGAGCACCAAAAGCTGGGACTTGCATGGATGAAATCAATGGAGGAGCAAGAGCAGAAAGGTGGTATCCTTGCCGATGACATGGGCCTCGGGAAGACAATACAAGCCATTGCTCTCATGGTATCCCGGCCCTCTACTGATGAAGAACGAAAGCCGACACTGATCATTGCCCCAGTCGCTTTGATGCAGCAGTGGAAGCGAGAGATTGGGAGAATTCTGAGGCCTGGCTCATATCAACTCACCGTCTATGTTTTGCACGGTGAAAAGCGAGCTGTGAGCTTCAGGGACCTGAAGAAGTTTGATGTAGTTCTCACTACCTTTGGTACATTGTCTTCTGAATTGAAACGGAGGGAACGGTACGACGAGCTACAGTCATCCGGAGCGAACGAACAAGCCTTGTCAAGAGAACTCCTAAAATCCTTGCCCTGTCTTGGACCGTCCAGCAAATGGTATCGTGTGATCATTGATGAAGCACAGTGCATCAAAAACCGCAACACCAGAGCTGCCCTTGCTTGTTGTCGTCTCAATACCACTTATCGTTGGTGTATGAGCGGGACTCCCATGATGAATAATGTCGAGGAGCTGCACTCGCTATTGAGGTTTCTCCGCATCAAACCCTACAGCAATCTAGAGCGGTTCAACCACGACTTTACACGACCTCTCAAGGGCTCCGTTGCCAGCGCACAGCAAAAAGCAATGAGCCAACTACAGGTTCTTCTGAAGGCCGTCCTCTTGCGGCGGACTAAAGATTCCAAGATTGATGGCAAGCCGATCCTACAACTTCCGCGGCGGATTTCAGAAAAAGTGCACGCCGTGTTCAGTGAAGATGAACAGGAATTGTATAATTCGCTTGAGGCTCGGACCCAACTTCAGTTCAACAAATATCTCCAGTCCGGCACTGTGGGACGAAACTACTCTAACATTTTGGTCCTGCTCCTTCGGCTGCGACAAGCATGCTGCCATCCCCATCTAATCACGGACTTTAGTATCAAGCTCAACGCGAACACAGATGAGCTAGATCTGGTTGCGAACGCAAAAGCTTTTGAGCAGGATGTTGTCATTCGCTTAAAAAATAACAATAATGATCACGAATGTCCCATCTGCATGGATGCTGTTGAGAACCCGGTCATCTTCTTCCCTTGTGGCCATAGCACCTGTGCAGAATGTTTCTCGAGGATTTCTGATCCGGCGCTGGCTTTAAGACAGGGGCACGACGGTGCAGTAGAGGTCAAGTGTCCGAACTGCCGGGGAAAGGTGGACCCAAAGAAGATTACCGATCATGTATCCTTTAAAAAGATCCATGACCCCGACCGAAGCGATGACGTTATAGGAGAGGAGCCCTTCAAAGCTACAGCAGAGGAAGATGAGAGTGATGAGAGTGATGACGACGATAGCTTGTCTCGATTCATCGTTAATGATGAGGACGAGGAAGGCTCTTCCAAGAGGTCTAAGCGCAAAGGGAAGGGTACAGTGATCAAACCTAAGAAAACCCTTGCCGAGCTGAAGAAGGAAGCCTCGAAGAATCAAAAATCGAAGAGCAAGTACCTCCGTCGACTGGAGAAGACTTGGGTGTCGAGCGCTAAGATCGAAAAGGCCATGGAAATTCTTCAGGGTATCCAGGAGGGTGAAGAGAAGACAATAATTTTTAGTCAGTTCACTTCTTTACTTGACATGCTTGAGGTTCCGATTATGCGTCGGGGCTGGGGTTATCGGCGGTATGATGGTAGCATGAAGCCGGCAGACAGGAACTCTGCAGTGCTGGACTTCACCGACAATCCGGATTGTCGAATTATGCTGGTCTCCTTGAAAGCGGGCAACTCTGGTCTGAACCTCGTCGCCGCATCACAGGTCATTATCTTTGATCCATTCTGGAATCCATACATCGAAGAGCAGGCGATCGACCGCGCTCATCGGATTGGACAGGTGCGAGAAGTACAAATCCATCGGATTCTGGTTCAGAACACTGTTGAAGACCGCATCCTTGAACTTCAAGATAAAAAACGGGAGCTGATTGAAGGAGCTTTGGACGAGAAGGCCTCGCACAACATCTCCAGGCTCGGAACTCGAGAACTAGCCTACTTATTCGTAAGTTCCCTTAGCTTGTTTCTTCTTTGGCTGTATGGACAAATGCTAACTTCGTTTCCAGGGAGTTAATTAGGGAGTTCCATGATTTATCTCATCAGCATGGCGTTGGGGAATTTCTGAGTTGATAATTTAGTCAGATTCATATCCTATAGAAGATACCCAAGATCTATTTGCCCCTTTCAATCTTTCACACTTGAATGTGCTTGTGCTATGTCGTACCATAGACCTTTATGTTACCAAGACCACTGCCATTCCAAATCAGAGGGGAGATATGTCACTATACCGGCGAATTTGACAGTTCAATCACACTGGATCGAGCTAATACGCTCATTTCCGGTAAAGGTTGAGGTTGGACGGAGTAGCGTTTGGCTCAATCTTTTTCTCTCTCTTTTCTTTTTCTTTTCTTTACTTTTGTTTTTGTTCTTCAGTAAGTTTATTGGTACCCTATGATAATGAGAAGATATCGATTATCGTGGTTTCTGTTGGGAATTCAACCTCCCAGACATTTAGTAGTCATTTCTCTTAATTTTCCCTGTCTTTCTATGTCAGAGTATTCTTTGTCGTTCAATGTAGTCATCTTTCAGGCCCTTGTGTAGCATTCTGAACGGAGCATATTATTGCCTGCCTAGTATGTAAACGCACTCCGTAGTAATATGTGTAGTAATATTATTTGTTAGTAGCTTGATTCTTTACAGAGAGCCAGGAAGGGCAATGCATATCGAACTTGGAACTTAGAAGAGAGTAGAAAAGAAAAAGAAAACAAAAAGAACAAAAAGAAAAGACATATAATAGGGAAGGAAATCACAAGAGTAAGAGCCAGAAAATGAGGTCAAGGCATTCTTAGCCTCGGTCTAACGCCAAATCGAATCCCCCGACCGCATCCATTTAATTCACATGCCCGAACACTCCGGGGAAGCTTAAGATTTTCTGGTTTTCAATCCCATACTCTTAGTACTATTTAAATCTTCTTCCCCCCCTCCTTTTCTTCCCTAATCTCTGTAAGACACGACCGTTCCACTATCTATCTACCTACCCTCACGTTAGATATATCATTTCACAATCGTGATATCAAACTCGTAACTATGTCTCTCAAGAACGGTGCGTTTGGCTTCGCCCCATCCCCCCCCCCCCCCGGTCCGCCTGTCATATTATCTGTTTAGAGTATCCCCAACTAAAGATGACTGTCATCCAGACGCTTTCCCTTCCTCCGTCGCTTTTGACGTGATCAGCGCCGCTCTCCAGAGCGACGCTGCTGAGCGCAAGGACGCTGTCAACAAGACCAAGGCTGTCGTCGCCTTTAACCTCAAGAACGCCAAGGGCCAAGAGGAGAGCTGGTACCTTGACCTCAAGGACAAGGGTGTTGTAGGCAAGGGCGCTGCTCCTCAGGGTGGAAAGGCTGATGGTTAGTCTTCTATTGCCTACCCTTATTCACCTCACGCGATGGAGAGGCTAACAACCGCTCGTTGATCAATAGTGACTCTGTCCCTCTCCGATTCCGACTTCGCATCCCTCGTTAGCGGCAAGGCCAACGCTCAGAGACTCTTCATGGGGGGCAAGCTGAAAGTCAAAGGCAACGTCATGAAGGCGACCAAGATGGAGCCCGTTCTGAAGAAGGCCCAGAGCAAGGCCAAGCTATAGACACCAGTTTCATTGTGTACTCTTTCAGTTCTGTACTTGTTGTTCGTCTCACGAATTTCTTTTTAATCGTTGTTGTCTGTGCAGGGCAATAAGCAACTTGTAAGCATTGAACGCTCCTTTGGTACGGAGTAGATATGGTTATGAAATACGGAGTATATGACTTCATTACAGATCAGTTTGGCTTACTGCAATGTAAACGGGGCGGGATGAGGAAAACCAGTGAAATGTATTACTTGAGACTTGTGTAGGTATTTACCAGCAACAGGTACTAAAGGAGTGTCATTTGCCTCTTGTCTTTTCTCTCCAGTTGTTTCTGGAGCTTGTTATAGTAAGGGGAGTACGAAGTATATTTTGAAAAGAACAGCGGGTAAGTTATCTGTAATATACTACTAACATACAATACAGGATATCAAAGTTTGACCTCCAAGAAACAATAGAATGCTAGTACTTAGATACTACTAGTAGGAGATAGGAATAGAAAGTGTTAATAATCTTCTTATTACCAGTTGAATCAAATAATAACCAGTATGATTGTCAGGATCAACACAAGGATGTAGTACTACTACGACGGTATGTAATGGATTGTTGTAAACAATACCTTGGTACTTCGTACAGTTATGCCCATTGACTGGTGAATTTCTCTATACTGAATAACACTTCACAAATCACACTTCTCATACACAGAACAGTTGTATATACCAGGAACTGCACTCAATTATAAATATGAATTTAGCACCTCTTTTCATGCATGGTATTGCATTCTCCCGGGTGTTTTCCCTTGCTTTCAGTAGCATGTCATCCTGCCAAGAGCGTCACCTTGCATTCTACTCACGTGACTGTATTTTTTTTTCTAAGGTCGACTTTCCCCCGTCAAAAAAAGTCGCGAGCCTCTACTGACGGCAAAACGAAACGAAGCTCTTTTGAGCCACGGCCATCTCATTCCAAGGCAGAGCATATCAAAAGCAGGCATCTGCCCTTTTGATTTCTACGAGAGCGCTTTATTTGTACCGCTCTGCCTTTTAATCACTCCTCCCTTTTCTCCCGTCTCGCTGCCTTGCGCACTTCGCGATCGGTCTCCGGGGCACATACCCAGCGCGCGAGCTTCCCAGCTTTATCCATTTCACATTGACTGGGGCAGGGCTTGGTAGCTGCTGATTTAGTTGTCAAGAACCGAGAAATCAATCAACCGCACGGTGATCCTGCCATTCGCGTTTTCTAGACCGGTTCACACCCATCGCCTGTCTCTCAGCTCGTGCGCCGGTCGCTTGGATAATCATCGTGACAAACCGCGCTGGATCCTCAGTTGGAACCAAGAGTAAACACTAGCTACCTGGTCGAAGGTGGACGCGATCAAGAAGCCCGCACTGTGGAAGAAAAATCCGAGTAAAGGGGCTTGAGCAGAGGTCTACGAAGGGGGTCAACCATTTCCTGTCAGACCCAGGGATTCCAAGTCTAGACAGGCTTCTGTTATATTAGATGTCGAAAAGATCAGCTCAGGGCCCTCAGGGGGACAAGGATGCCAACCTGTTTGAATTCAACATGAACAGCACACCGGATGAGAAGCCGCAGCGGGCGACCGCAGCGCAGATGGCACAGAGAAAGTAAGTGGATACGTTTGCGATCTATCCCATATTGTTAGCTCTTTCCCTCAACTTGCCAGTTCTGGAATTGATTGACTGTGTCCCTCAAACTTCCCCCCCCCCCCCCCCCCCCCATATTGTCCTACAGAGCCTCCTATTCAGCGCCCTGTTAATGTTACCTCATCTTGTGGTCCAACTAACTTCCACCCTATGTACAAATATTCTGCCTGTGATTCTTTCGCTCAGTTCCGCTGCATATATCTTAGCGACTGCATTGGCTTTCTAACATACTGGATAGGATCAAGGACTTTCGAAGACGAGCTCGTCCCAACACTGCTGGCGCCGGTGCGACAGCGGTGTCATTTGGTGGTCCATTCAATTCCCCTGATTCCAATACTGTCTCTACATCGTCTGCCCCCCAATCAACCTCAAACGGGTTTGCATTCGGTCAATCACACAGCTTTCCCGGAGCTAGTTCAAATCCCACTCAACCGAACCAGAACGGGTCAACACCGTTCTCTTTTGGCTCCGGAGGAAGTGGCTCATCTTCATTCAATTTCTCTTCATCAGTTGGCGGATCAGGATCAACAACGAGTAATCCTTTTGCCAGCATGAACACCAGTTCTACTAGCCAACCCTCGGACGGAGGCAGTTTTTCTGGCTTCAAAGGAGATATGTTCAGTATCCCACCAGCTGTTAGCTCGGCTCCAGCCCAGCAGCCCTTGCCCTCTGGGGGGCTTTTTGGAACAGGTTCTCAACAAAACAATGTCTCTGGAGGCCTATTCGGAAACAGCACGACCGGTGGACCCTCTGGGCAACCTTCAGTGACAGCCCCGACTACTACGGGCAGTATCTTCGGACAGAACAATACCTCTAGCAGTTCCCCGTCGACAAATATGTTCGGCCAGTCTGCCTCAAATAAGCCCTCCCCATTCGGACAGTCTACCGCTTTTGGCGAGTCAATGCAGACGTCCCCCGACGCAAAGAACAACAGTGCGCAGTCAAAGCCGGCTATTTTCGGTGGCGGGGCCTCGCAGCCTAGTTTTGGAACTTCTACGAACTTTGCCAGCCCTGGTGCTGGTCCCTTGTTCGGTGGCTCTACTTCGAAGCCCGCAGAGACACCCAAACCCCTGTTCGGCATGAAGCCGGCAGAGCAGTCTACACCATCGACTTCGCTCTTTGGCGCCCCCGGTTCTACACCTACCCCCGCTTCATCTACACCCGCAGCCGCCAGCACAGCTCCTGCTCCATCCTCATCTATATTTGGCACTTCGTCATCGACTAAACCAGTCGCGCCATTCCAGAATCCCTTCCAGTCTAAAAATCCCTTTGGCACTTCCGTCTCAACTACAGCACCGGCCTCGGAGGATAAAGGAAGGCAAGAAAAGAAACCCGAGGAGTCCCAAGCAAAGACTGGGTTCCAGTTTGCACCCTCTACCAATGGCCCATCTTTGTTCTCGAAGAGCGTCAGTTCTGCAGCTCCATCGCCCCCATCAAGCGGCCTATTCCAGCCTACCTCTACGGGCAGTTTGTTTGCTCCTAACCCCACTGCAGAGCAAAATGCGTCCAATTCCCAGGAGGACAAGCCTAAGCCTGCTGAAGGAAATCCATTCAACAGCCTTTTCGTGCCGAAACCAGCTTCACCGACCAAGCCCGCCACAGAGCAAAAACCACTGCCCTCATCTACCACTTTCGGTAACCTTTTCGCTCCGAAGCCATCTACCCCCAGCGAAGGAACGAAGACGAGTGAACCACCGAAGTCGGCCACCACTGCACCGCTCTTATCCGCCACTATTCCGGCATCTGATGCGAGTAAATCATCTAGCCTTTTCACATCGCAATCGTCGTTGTTCTCGGCTCCTACTGCAGGAAGCAAGGATCAAGCACCGGCTGTAACTTCTCCTGCGCCCGCTCAAAGTCCATTTAAATTAAATGGTACAAGCACAACCTCATCGGCTCCTGCAGCTCCTGGTACCGAAAAGGGTTCGCCGTCCAGCTTTGAGGATCTTCGACCAGCTGGACTCCCTGCCGACCTTGATAAGGCAAGCAAAGAAGAAGTGGAAATGCTGTATCGTATGCGCATGTTGAATGAGTGCTTCAAACGCGAAGTGAATCGCTTGGACCCCATTAAAGATGACTTCGATACCCTCGTGAAGTTTTACATGCGCGTTCGTGAAACAATTGGGGCACCAGCTGAGCCTCAGAAGCGCAAGCCGGGAGATGAAAATGGAACTATCGATGGCCCTTCCGCTAAAAAGGTTAAACCATTTGGCCGTACGGGAAGGGAAATCGCCTCCAGAGAAGAAACCTCTTCACCAGGTCCAACCACAAATGCGACAAGTTCTACCGCTACCAGCTCCTTTGGAACAAACCAAGCAACCCCGACCAGCCACAAGAGGAAAATGGCTGATGATGAAGATGAGAATATTGCTTCTCCAGGAAAGCGGGCCAATGGAGACTCCACGACGGCGAGTATCTTTGCGCAGTCCTTCTCAAAGTCCAAATCCGCAGAGTCCACCGACGAGCCGACGAATACTGGCCCTACTAAGTCTGCTACTCCTTCACTCAGGCCATCTACCCCTGACTCGGATAACGCTGCTTTGTTCTCCACTACGCCCACCTCTTCCCCTCCGAAGCCTTTATTCGCAGCCACGACTTCGACCAAGGAAAGCTCCTCGTCGACATCGATCTTCTCACAATCCTCCTCTGCCTTTAAGCCAATATTCACAGCCCCTGTCAGTGCCAATACTGCTACCTCGAATCCCTTCGTCCTAAAGCCGTCAGGGGACAAGGAGGCTGGATCTGGCCCTGCCCCTCTCTCTGGAATGCCGAAATTCGGCGCTGGCACAACCAACTTCTTTGCCCAATTCAAGGCTCAGGCGGAGAAAGATGCTGAAAAGGAGAAAGAGAAGCGCAAGGCGGAAGATTTTGATTCTGACGAAGACGACGAGGCTGAGTGGGAAAGAAAGGACGCTGAAGAACGTCGGAAAAAACGACAGGAATTCGAGTCTCAACAGACGAAGCGCTCGAAATTTGTTCCTGGGAAAGGATTTGTTTTCGAAGATGAAGTGGAGAGCAGCGATGCGCTGGACAAGAAGGTAGAGAAAGCGTCTACTCTACGCGCTGGCGCTTCAGTTTTTGACAAGACAGCCGACTCACCGGCCAAGTCGAATAACATATTTGGTCATTTGCCAGCAACACCTTCTGAGACCGAGGACAACGACGATGCTGATGACACCGAGGAAGCGTCTGCTGCTGGCGAAGACCCGGAGGATGCGTCCAACGACACATCTCTTGCTCCCACAAGCGAAGAAAGCACTCCTGATACCGAAACAAAGGAGGGAGAGTTGAAGACAGGTGCCGGTATTAGCGCCGAGAATTCTGCTAACAACAGCAGTGACGATGGTGATCTGACCAAGGCTCTCAGAAAGTCAAAGCAAGACAAGACTTCCACAAGCGGGCAAACCGTCAGTGATACTGGCGCAGGCGGTCGTAGCTTGTTTGAACGTGTCGAGTACACCCAGGATGGCAAACCGAAACGTCAGAATGATGAAGAGCAAAAGCCGCTCTCCACGTTTTTCAATTCCTCGAAATACGCATCCTCGTTCAACTCACCGGGAACACCAAATCTATTTACCCCGACTTCTTCTAAGTCTGAAGCCGAGAAAAGCGACACTCCCACCTCGAAGCCCGCAACCCCGAATCCCTTTGTTAACATCTTTGGCTCTCCTTCGTCTACCCCTGCTGCAGGCACTCCATCTATCTTCGCTCCAAGCACTTCAAAGGCTGGTACAGATAATACTTGGAAGATGAATTCTCCCATCAAATTTGCCCCTGATGCAAATGCGGGTTCGAAACCTGACTCTGCATCAACAACGCCGGGAGCCGACTCCAAGCCATTCCCAACGCTATTCGGAGCGGCACCCGCTTTCAAGTCTGCATCTTCTGACACTGGTTCGCCATCCCCTGGCTTCTCCTTTGGCGGACCATCTCAACCTCCATCATTCCTGGCTCTGTCGACTGTCAGCTCTGCTGCTGCTAGTCGCGCTTCCACACCAGGAGTTACATCCGACACAGGAGCCGAGGAATCTGGAGATGGCGACGCAGCTGAGTCTTTGCCTCAGGTTAACCTTGCTCAAAGTCGACTCGGCGAGGAGAATGAAGATGTTGTGATCGAGACCAAAGCGCGTGGCTTGAAGTTCACAAAAGACGGGTGGAGCAGCCAAGGTGTTGGGTTCCTCCGCGTCTTGAAGGATCGCACGACATCTCGCGGTCGTGTTATTCTCAGAGCCGACCCGAGCGGCAAGGTTGTCCTGAACGCATCCTTGGTCAAGCAAATTGATTATACGGTCAAGGGCACCAGCGTGCATTTTCTCGTTCCTCAGGCCGAGGGACCTCCAGAACAATGGGCCATCCGGGTTAAACCCGGGGAAGCGGAACGTCTTGGGTTTGCAATGGAAGAGACCAAGGCTTAGTCGGCAGCATTCCTCTATTTACTGTGAACGAATGTGGTATCTTGGACGCAATCGACCACAATCATGATGCTCTTCTTTTCAGGTTGATAATAACTGGTGATGTATTATGGCTTTTCTATTTTATTCTCCCCCTTCCTTCCGCGTGTCTTATAAAAGCAATTATCGGAACATATTCAGTTTCATACGCTGCATGCATGGCCTTCTGCGGCCTTCTGTTTCTTTTTTTCAGGTATCATGATCGAGTCCAATCCTTCACAGCGAAGCTCCGAATCCTTTTTGCCTTACTTTTCTGTACCTCAGGCCACATGATTACTGGTCCTGTCGTAATTCGAATTTGCGTCTTGTCTTCCATTCGTCATTATTCTCACGTCTGTTTTCTTTTTCCCTTTTTGTTTGTTTTTTGTTTGGTCGATCTGAGGCACTTATGTAACTATTTTGCATGCTGCAATTGCAACCGCATACTCGGAGAGCATCGTGTCGTCGTCTGTCCAACCAGAGACGGAGTCTAGCATAGCGTTTGGGTTTTGAGGGATCAATGGAATCGGCTGTTATTCTAGAAATTATGTATAGCGCCAAGTTGTTGTTGGTAGAAAGTTCTACCGGAACTAATTAGTAGGGAATGTGACTTTCAGTGTCTTCCATGTCATGCACAGAGTCTACTCCGTATGCCTTGTGAGAAAGAGAATAAGCCTCGCGAGCGCAAGCTCCTATTGAAACTCATGAGTAGTTAGGCATGAACGCACAACCGCTAGGCTCTTCATGTACTGTACTTCCCCGTGGCAAACCGGACAAGTTCGAATTTGACTACATGGAATTAAAACTCCCGGTGAAGAGCTAGTTAAGCCTCTATGCAACCCATAGGCAATAAATATATGAGAAGATCACGACAAGGAAACGACTTTTCCAATTTTTTTAATTAAAAATGTTCCAACTCAACCGAGCAAGACCCGACGCGGGCGGTATCGTAAAAACAGCGAAAACCCCCATCAATTCATAGAGTAAACAAACAGGCATATCTAGTATGGAAACAAGATCGACTTCCACCCGTTTACTCCTCGTCAACGACAGCGGTGTGGAGACCCTTGGCCTCCTTAACGTTGACGGCGTAGACCATGGAGTAGAGCTTCTCCTTGGCGCCCTCCTCGTCGTTACGCTTACGGGAGATGCGAACACGGAGGCGGAAAGGAACGCCCTTGACACCAGCTTCCCAGACCTTCTTGTTCAACTGGGGGTCGAGGCGGACATCCTTGGTGCCCTGTACCGTGCACAAACAGTCAATTCAATTCACTGGAACAAGAGCGAAGAAGCCCCTAAAACAAAACCAGAGGGGGGGGGGCGGGAAAGAAGAGAAACATACCATAGCACGCTCAGTGAAAGCACGGATCTCCTTGATAGCACGAGGAGCACGCTTCTTGAAGGCAGTACCGTGCAACTATACCCCAAAAAAAGAATTTGAATTAGTCTTCCGCCCGAATGCCATCTGGGGAAATGTGTGATTTTGAAACAAAAAAAAAATCTGCGAACAAGATTTGCGGCCATAGAGGTGGACTTCATAAAACTAATTCTTCTTTTTTTTGGGAGTTGCGTCTTGGTTGGTTTCTTCGGAACGCCTGTATTTGTTCCTCCACGCACGCAAACACACAAGGTATCCCCACTGGAAAAGGGGTGGGGGTTTGGTGGCCCAGAAGGATTATTTCAGATGTTCTCGGTCCACTTGTCTCCATGTTGTACGGTTGGATTTGTGTTTCGCAGATCAGGGTCGCAGGTTTTGTTTTGTTTTTCGGTCGACTCGTTTGTTCGACCGATGTGTGCAAGGTAGGGATAGGATTCTTATCCTGGTAGTCTTTCAACGTACTCTCTTGTGCATGTTGATGGTGTACTCGCGCGACACGACGTCGGCGATGGCCGAGCGCTGCTTCTTGCCGGTTGAAACGGTAGTGGACATTTCTGGTTTGGACACCGCGTTTGTTAGTGGTGGTCAATCGTTTTTGAGATATTGTAATTGACAACGGCGACGAGAACAAGTTTGATCGTAGGAGATTTACTCACTGAATGGGGTTGACGAGGCGTCGGCTGTCGTTGACTGAAGTTGGTCGGCTTGTCGTGGGAATGAGATTTTCGAACGGCCGTCCTTTTTCCCTCGTCGAAATTCAGTGTGCCTCGCTTATCGTCCGGGGGCCACGCTCATTGGGTGGATATCAAGCACGTGATTGTACATACTTCCATTCACGCAGCTTCGACCTTTCTTAGTACGGTGCTGTGTGCAAGTCCTCCTGGATATGATTAACAATACTACCTATCTACGGAGTAATCTAGTGATGGTTCGTTTGTGATAATCTATTGTGAACAGTCAATTCTCTCCTGGAAATTAATGGTACCTTTTTTGGTATTGCCGTTCAATATCACGTGATTTTGGTATATAGCAGTCCAGAATCGGTATAGCGTCGATCATACTCTTATCTTGACAACTTCTTTCTTCAGCCTTGCCCTAACTCAGAAGGGACTCGGGCATACCTAACCTTACTACGGTCCGAGGCATGATGTAGCAAGTTGTTCCTTTTCATCTGTGCGTTTCTTAATCTTCTTTCATTCTGCAGATATAAATGGCTTTTGTCAATGTATCCAGATCCCTATGTTTGAGTGCTTGCATGAACCAACCCCTGTGTATCCAAATAAGATACCTGGTATCGATCTTATGCAGGGCTCTCTGCCAAGCAAGTTGCTCTATCTTTCAGGATTGGGCCAGACCAAAGGCTCCCCTTTGATTAACCTCAAGTGTCCGACGTACCTGTACAACGGAATTGAAGACGTTCAAAGCACCGAGTATCCATATTTATGGAATAAAGTTTCGCAGTGGTGATCATACTAATTCTACTTCTGCCTGAATGCGTCCCACATGGGCGCAAACCCCCTTTAATCAACATAGCCACAAGAAGTTTAAGTGCCCAGTTAAGTGCCCAGCAAATTGCACTCTCAATGAAGCTCATATCGAGAACAGGACGGACATTGGGCAAAGATTTCACAAAGAAAAGCACCCAAGTGGGGGGGGGTCATTTATCTTTAGTCGAGTACTCCGTACGGAGTAGCAAGATTTAGTAAAGTTTATAAAGGGTCAATATATATATGGCCTTAGTACCGAGACTGCTAGGATATTATACACAATAACTACTAAGTATTGGCATTTCTCAACGTCTGCAATTCACTGCCGATATGATGTTGAATCTACCGGTGCTTCTCGTCCTTCATTCTCTTTTCTCTATCAGCCATGTAGCTGCGGTAACCCCAGATCCTATCCCACCGCCAGGACCAGTCGAGCCAGCAGTGAATCTAAGACCACAAACACCCAACATGGAAGTGACAGGATTTGAATACACTCCTAGGCCTCTAAGGCCAGCATCGGAACTTGAAGATGTCCGCAGAATACACATTGTTCGTTGATCATATCCAAAGCTGTTAGAATAGTGACTGAATGATATTATGCAGACTTGCATTCCACGACCGGGAGGTGTACCTGTTTGCAGAACCTCAGCAAGAACGCATAGAGAATATTTCAATCGCGACACGTCTTTATATCTTCGCTGTGATCGTCGTGAGACACCTGTAAGTTATGGGCGGAGGGGATTCATGATGCCATAAAACTGATCCTGATCCTGACAGTGCCTGCCACCTAACAATGGATGTAATGTCGAGATACGGGAAAATTGGGCCGGTAAGACCGGGGATCCACACGATAAATGGAGTTACAAGCCATATTGTGGAGTTCCTTACCATCGGCCTTCATAAAAAGGGAAACGGACGTCAGCCTTTATTGGGAGCTTGAAACTACTAAATCCATGGATATTTTTACTCAAGGCTGGGTGTTGTTCAATTAGCGATGCAAAAGGTACACTGAGGATTGTCACTCAAAATCAGAACAATTTTCCGTTGAAAGCTGCCGCAACGAAATAGTAGAAACTCCCAGCGTTCAGGATACATGAGTTCAATTATTGTAAGCCGTTCAATCTCAGAGGGAGGGAATAGGATGACACATGATACATGTATCCCTATACGCGCCTCGAACAATGGGGAAATTGCTTCACTATACCCCAGTAAGCATGTCTCATCCGAAAGAGAGGGTGGCTTACCTGCATCGACAGTCTGAAGGTAATGTCCATATGATCATCACCAGAAGATATTGTTGGAGCTTGACCGGCACTAGATCAATGATCTAAAAAGGGTCTGAGGTAGACTTGCTTACATATTCTAGCAGCAAAACAAAAGATAAAGGGAATTCTTGTGCCACGAATTCAGATGGAACAGGAGGGATTGACGTGAACAAAGGGAGTGGCGATAATTGTGGCTATTGCTTTAGTGGGAAATGCTCTGGTTGATTGGCCTTGAATAACTTGAGATGTGGGAGTGTGCATTCATATTGTATGACGGGGAATGGGGTGGTATGGCAGTTTACGGATACCAGTTTGTAGCTGTACCAGGGAAGGTACTACAGATCTCGGTTCATCAATGAAGTGATGAAGAGTATATTCCTTTCAAGCAGTATTACGGACAGTACCGGTGGGATTCTCATCCAAAACACTGGTTGTGTTCTGGTGACGATGGCGGATGACCTTGGATATTCATCTTCGGCTCGAACGAGTTCAAGCAAGCTGCTGCTGTTGTGGAAACAGTGGCGCTGGAAAACATGCCCAGTCAAGAGTCTCTAGAACTTTTCAGCATAAATCTTGAGTCCTCAGTCGACTTGATCCTGAAACACTATCTTGAAAAACACTCAACCGGCGGAACAGGGGCAAACCCCTAAATTTCATCATCCCGCAATTTGGAGTATCAAATGGCAATGGCAGTCATAAGTAACGTAACTGCATCCGATTGCAATTGAAGTGAGAGCTCTTTCTTGTCCCTGAGAGGGCTCCGAACATAAATGCTTGGGTATTATCTCAACCGTTCGGTATGATATGGATCTTCCTACTAGTAGGGTTTCACGATCGGCAAGAAGAAAAAGTACCTGATCGTTAACCAAATTTGGTATCACCAAGGGAAGGTTAATATATGCCAAACTCTGACAAGTGTCAAAGAATTGAAGAAGACGGTTCGCGGTTAAGTCCCCGTAGACCCGATTGATCTTAATGCTGCCAAGTCGTGGACAGCGAGACTCGAAGAGACAGAGTAACGTAACTTAGCGCGTTTAAAAATAAATGTGTCGAGATGTGGCTGTATGAATATATTGACCGAGCCATAACCTTGTTAGGGAACAGAAAGCTTCGGGGCGGTATTGTTTCCCATTGGTATGTATGTATGTAGGGCGGAGATCATCGCTGAAGCGTTTCATAACTTCAAGTTGACACAAGATCTCCGGTAGCAGCGCCTCCGAGCGAAAAAAAACGTGGGATTCAACGCTCAACAATTTATTTTATTATTTTTATTATTATTACTATTATTATAATTATTATTGTGATTGTTATTATTTTTATTTTATATTTCTATTTATTTATTTATTTATTTATTATTATTTTTTTTTTTGAATTGGATACGTATGGATTAGAGACACCCCATTCCATACTTACTGGCTGACAGCTTCGGAAAAGGGGTTTCATGAAACGTCGACACAACAGAAGTCTTTGAAGAGTTATTTGTAGCGTGGTTAATTTGGAACAACTTTCATCGATCATTCCATCACGTGCAACTGAACCAGTAGCACGCAGTTGTATGTACTGTACATACGTAATTGACGAGTTCTTCAGATGGAAAGTGAAAGCAAGTGGATTTGGCTTCGAGATGTTTCCGAGTCTAGTCAGAAGGGGTCTAGGGCCACTCCCACGATGATCTACACATTTTTATGACGAGTAGTATAGGCACAATGGCTTTGAGGTTGGGACAGGCCCTTTGGGCCAGCAGCTAAAAGTTGGTCATGAATCGCTGTTACCCTTACTTATTTCTCGGCGCTCACATCCGGGTACAGGTCAAACCTCCTCTGAGAATAGACAGGAATGCCTTTCCTCGTGGCTTGAATCGTGTCATTATCCAGATCAGCATAGACGATTGTCTCTTTATCCTCCGCCTCTACCAGAACTTCCGCGCTAGGATTGGCGATCAAGCTGTGGCCCCATGCGTGGTACGTGGCATCCATATCTCGCGCCGGGCTACACAACCCTACATACACCTGATTATCCACCGCACGAGCGCGCGCCAACAGAGACCAGTGCATAGGACCCGTAGTCATGTTGAAAGCACCTGGGTAGATAAGTGCGAAAGCGCCTTTCCGAGCAGCAATCATGGCCGCCTCAGGGAAGCGAATATCGTAGCAGATGGCAAGGCCGATCTTTCCATAGTCCGGAAGATCCACAATCGTCAACTTGTTTCCGGGCGACAGGACTTCGCTCTCCTTGAATGTAATCTTGCCCGGAATATCGATGTCGAACAGATGGGCCTTACGATGGGTCCCTATTAGCGAGCCGGAGGGGGAAAAGACCAGGGAAGTGTTGTAATATTTCTTTGTTGTGGGTTCGAGTTCGGGAATGCTACCTCCCACGAGGTAGGCCTTGGCTTCTGCGGCGATGGCCGATAGGGCATGGTAGGAAGGGGATTGTTCTGCTGTGGGTGGCGAAGGAAGAATGGTCTCAGCGTACTTGGGGAAGTATTGGGTTCCATATGGCGAATTAAAACATTCTGGAAGGACAATAAGCTTGGCTCCGGCCTGGGCTGCTTCGAGGACCTTAGTGCGAGCGTGTGCCAAATTAACGGCTTTGTCCGAGCCTACAGCAACTCACAGTTAGTATAGTGTGTTAACGGGGGTCGTCGAATGATGATCATATAATGTAACCTAATAAAAAGATAATAAATAGTAAATATACGACAAGTACACATACCGGAGGCCAACTGCACCAGGGCTAACTTCAACGGCTGTTTCAACAGAGCGGTCATGATTTCCTGCTCGATAACGATGGAATGCAACCAGGTTGAGGAAATGTATGTACTTTTAGAAGAGGAAGATTATGCCAGCTGCGCGGAGGTTCTTGGATATTAGATATTAGACTAGATAGTGTCGGTGTTGGAGACTGTTGGGGAGTATCTAATGAGTTAACGAGTTAACTGCAGAGACCCGCCACTATCACGTACTTATCCATAAGTTTTACTAGTACGTATTTGGAGTACCCAAACTCCGACCCCTCTATACTCAGTTGGGTACTCCGTAGATATCTCTGTATGGACGATCGCAATAATATGTACTCCGTACGGACACTGCATCCATCGATTCATCACAATTTCCGTATCATGCCCAAGGCCTTATATTTAGTCCGTAGAGACTGATGATATACAGTACACAATGGATTGAACGAGAAACCAAATTAGTGTTTCATCTTCGCACAACCAAAGGTACTCGGATATGGAACAACGCCAAAGTTGCCGAGTAAGGCCGCTCTTCTTGAATTGGCCAGCTGAGTTCTCGAGATTAATAGATTAATATAATATAATATTACTACGGAGTACATTGAAGGATTTGTCATTTGAATTGAATAACGTCCTCTGAACAAAAGGGGCATTGCCTTGCAAACGCTGCAAACCGCGAGATTAATTGGACGGATCACGTGTTGAGGAGTCTGGCCCAAATTTGTTGTGAAAATCAACGAAACCCCCCTGAGCAGTAAAAACGCACTGATATTCTGTTGGCTCTACCAACGAGAAGAAATACGACCTGAGTAGAATAAGGGGCAAAAAGACGACTCACACTGTTTCCTTTTATACGCGTCCTACGTCTCCACATCATGACCGTCCAACTTCCTCATTCCATTCTTTTCTCAATTCCGGTCCATGTTTCTTAAACAGCGGCGGTTCAACAGCCAATTGAAAGCAGTCCGACGGCCTTTTCCGCGCGGAACGTTAAGACTAGTAACATTCCCCACGAACTTGCGCGTTGATTTGCCTCCCAGTGGTTCGGTGGTTCCTTGTTCAGGAGAGACGGTTCCCAGGAAGAGAGAGAGAAAAAAAAAAAGAAAAAGAAAAGAAAATTCTCGCAGATTTGGCCACCGGGAAACTGATCGCCTTATATATTTACCCGGCACACTTGCTTTTCATCGGTGTTATGTTCCCATCCGAAAGCCATTGATATATATATATATCACTGTGGCCTACCACCAGTCAAGGCTACAGCAGAAGAAGTCGCCACCAGTCACAAAGTCCAGTCCCACTAACAAGTTAATACTTATTAACCCATTGATACTCGATTTGGGATAACAAGAACACATCACCATGTTCGAAGACTTCTCTTTCTCGTCGCCCTCATCCACCAGACCACCCCGCCTGGCGTTAGATGGCGACGACAAACTCATGGTCGACTGCGACAGCAGTCTCATCTCGCCACTATCATCCCGCTGTCCATCGCCTCGTTCCACTACCACACACCGGATTCCGAGATCCCTGGCTCGCTCGCGATCGTCCTACTTCCGCTCCGCGCAACCGCCCACCTCAGTTCCCTTGTCGGCCTACGAAGACCATCACAAACGTCTCTCGATCAGTACATTAACCAGAAAATTACACGAGCACACAATCAAAACCTCCAGAAATGATACCCAGTTCGATAGGCCCGCTACACCAACATCGCCCCAGTCCCTCGACATGACCACGCGATTCCCGGGATATTTCCTGACCCCTCCAGACACAGACCAAGACGACGAAGGCTTCCTCGACTCTCCGTCACTCACCTCTGGTTCTCTCTCGCCTCAGCCTCAGTCCCCTTTCTTGAGTCCCACATCCATCCCCTGCGATCTCTTCCCTCAAACTGCAGACTTCGATCCTCTCTCCAACCCCCAGGATAGCTGGAACATCCGCTCTCACCGTCAGAACATCACCCGTCTTCAATGCAGTCACGCCGAGATAGAAGCCATCCGCCGTGCTCTCATCTCCGAGGACGAAAAGCTCGCCCCCTTCGACCCCGACGCGTGCCACCCCAGCTCGATCCCCCCACAAAAGTCACCACGTCGGAGAGCGGCCACCCTCCAGCGCAGCCGCTTCAGACCCCAGCTAGGCCCGAACCTTTTGGACCCGCCCTCCACGGACTCGAAGGGACGGAGAATGAGCAGCTCCGTTACCGTGCAGGCATCCCGCATTGAAAAGAATTATCATTTATCTTCTCGGGATCTGAGGAAGAAGAGTGAGCAGGGACTTAGACGGAGGAGTCTTGTTAGTGCTGCTTTGGCGTCAATGGTCGAGAAAGATTGTTGAAAAAAAAAATTTTTGTTTTTCTTTCTTTTTTCATTCAGATGGATATATTTTCTCCTTTTTATTTCTTGTTTTCAATACTTTTTCTTCTCTCTCTCTTTATCTTGAATATCTTTGCTTCCTTGTACATATTGAAGTAGATACCCAGATTGTGTGATTCTCGGTTTGGTTAATATTGGTGGTAGGAAGGTAGGGGGAAGTTATATATAATCAACAGGTATACACCGTTGGGTATGGTTTTATATACACGGATGGAAGCTATCGACGGCATACTAGGGAAATATGAAATTCTGGTTAATCCAACCTTCTACCCTCTATTCCATGATTAAAGTATTTACCACTAGAACATACAAGGTATCGAACTAAAACAGATAGAGAAAAAGAAAAATCGAAAGTGAAAAAGAAAGGAAGAAAGAAAGCTGTGCCTCTCAGAGGCACAAGCCTAACACAAGACGTCATGGATGATACAAAAACCGTTCACAGCCGTGATCATCAATCATCAACAACCGAATCATGACATGCACAAGCTGATCAGACAGCGACAGTGAGGGGCAAGACTACCTCGGCTGCTTGCCCGCAAAGAATCGTTTCTTGCGGAAGAGTCCACAGAGTTTCTGAAAGGGGCCCTTGTGCTTTTTGCGGCTGGAGTTCGACTTCCGGGTTGATCTGCGGTGAATTCGGATCTCGGTTCTTGGAGTCAGCATCTGTTGTTGGTCTGTGGGGAAGGGATTGGTCGAGCTTCTGCCGATGTCGAATTGCCAGAGAGCGTCGTGAGGAATCGTTGGGGGGTCGTCTTCGTAGACGGGAGATCCGGGTTCGCCCAGGTCACTTTCGTCGGATGGGCTGATGCAGGCTCTTGGTATGGAGGCTAGGTATTGGTTCATATTGAGCTCGGTTTCTTCGAGGAGCTCGTTGATGGATGGCATTGGGTGGTGGTGGCCTTGCGTGTCGCCTATATCAAGTTGAGTCTTTTGGTTCTCTTCTTCGAAGGATCTCTGCGCTTGGGTCGAGACCATGTGGGACCATGGGTCCTCTTCGATGATCATGGTGTCTTCGGTGTATGCGGAAATGTAGGAGTCTCTGTTGCGGCCGGTGGAGAAGCTGTCGACATCTTCGATATACGAGACAATTCGAGCAAAGTGAAGTGATTCATGGGGGTTGAGGATCTCGAACGACGTGCCCTGATGGACGACGGTTGCGGTGGGCTTCTTGACATTCAGTGGCATTGAGTCGGAGTAAGGTTTTGTGTGTCTATAGATGGGTTCGAGGTCGGGGTGTGTCGCTGGGTCGCGATTTGGATCAGAATATCTCTCAAGTCTATCCCGGAACGTGTCCTGTACGTATCAGATTAGCTACAACAGTACCGTTCAGGAGGTACTGTACCAGGGAAATGCGGCTTACTAGGATCTTATGCGGGGTTTGTTTGAGGGAAAGGCTCTCTGAGTTCAGGTCTACGGAGCACGGAGTCTCCGGGGCTAAATCCGCAAGTAAGCAGGGGTCGACTGGAAATACATGGTGGTAATATCTCATACAGAGAAACCCATCCAAGCTTTCAGGCTGCTCACTTAGAGCACTGGGGGAATACGAGGGGGACAACGGCGGCGGACTTGATGGCACCGATGAGACCGAAAATGGGCAGTCCTTGTGGTTGTCCACGGGAAACCGGGACTGGTGCAAGTTCAAGGCAGCATTCTTTCGTCTTAGTTTCTTGCTGTCGGCGCTTTCAATGGCAGTGGACTCGCCGCTGGTCAAATATTGGCGGTATTCATGCTGGGACTGGTATCCTGCTATACACATGGCGTTCAAGGATGTCGCATGACGAGAAGAATCAGGATCCCAAGTTGGAGATGACGGTAATGGAGATAATCTCGACGTTGTTGTTGTTGTTGTTGTTGTTGGAGCCATGGTATCCATGCGGTGAAGATGGATAGGGTTATGGCCGCCGTTTGGATCTCTCACACTGCAGTTTTTGAGATCCATACTTTCCATTCAATAGTCGGTTGCCTTTATTGACCTATATAATAAAAGAGAAAGAAACAGTGAAACAGGTGACATGCACCGTCTCTGCACTGACACATTGGGATGTTTGTTCTGGCATAGCCTCTCTAGAGAGCTGAGTCTATGGTTGAGGAGGAAAAAGAGGAGAAGGAGGAGGAGGAGAAGAAGGATGATATCAGCATACTTTTTCCGTCAGCCGAGAGAGTCTGGATCAAATCCCGTGAGAGTCTATTTAACTGTACTGTACTCCGTACTGTACATCCGGGAATATCCACCTGTCCAGGTATTGAGGAAAGGGGAACTGAATAACCTAACAATCCCCTTCCCCCCCCCCCGAAAAAAAAGAAAAGAAAAGAAAAAAACAATATCAAACAAATAAGATCTCTCGGCTTGACCAGGAAAAAGAAAGGAAAAGAGGCGAACGCTGTGCACAAAGCAAGGACAAAAAGGAAAAAAAACAAAAAAAGAAAAGCAAAGACAGAAGAAACGATGCGTGCAAAGTCACATTGCCAACTTAGCAGCAGTAAGTCAGTCAAGGTGCAGTTGACCAATCATGAAATGACAATGACCAGTCAACAGCCTCTGTGAACGTGGTCCAATGGATCTCTCACTTTACTCCTCAGAGCTCTGGACTTCTGAGCCCGATAACTGGTTGACACGATGAAGATCTTTGTTTCAGTTTGCGACCCTCCACTTGGAGAAGCCCTCCGGCAATGATTTGAGCGTTAGTGGGACCTATTAATACTTTCTCTTCTATGGAGTATCTACTCCGTACGCCGTAGTAGATAGTCTACCCTACCTTCGGAGTAGTATTTATGAGGATTTTCTTTCCATTCATTTCTTTTCGTGTTGGGTGTGTGCTATTCGTCCCTTTCTTATCCACTCCTCCCCCTGTACTATTACTACAACTAGTATTATTAGTATATTATTTATTATTGTTGATTTGTTGGTTTCTTTTTCTTTTCTTTTTTTTCTTCTTTTCCATTTTTCCCATTTTCTTTTTTTTCCCTTTCTTTTCTTTTTTTGTTCTTTCTATATCTCCCATGCAGCCTTGTTGCATAGTCACTCTGTGATGATGTGGTAGCATCTGGGGAAAGAGACAGGGAATAACACAAAGACCACACAGAAAAAGAAAACATGGCATGATCATGTACGGAGTAAGGGTGTCCACATTGCAGCGCCCCTCATGTAGTCCTACATTCTCATCCGTCCCGATCAGCATTGCAGTTGTGTACTGTACGGAGTACCAGATGCTGTCATGCGACCACTTACTGACAATGCTTCTGAGGTGCCACAAAAGGCTGACCCTGCAGGAAAAAGAAGAGAGAGAGAGAGAGAGAGAGAGAGAATTGAGCGAAGTTGGACTACAGATACAATAAAAAAATCACATTTGTGCTCCGTTCGGTTCAATCTTCATGTGTTGAGAGCCACTTTTTTTTTAAAAAAAAAAAAAAATGAATAAATAAATAAAATAAATAAAAACAAAACTCAAGTGGAATCACCGTAAAAGATCAGCACTGTTTGCTGGGCAAGAGACAGCAATAACGAAACCGAAATGAATGAACAATATGCGCCGGGCCAAACACCAGTCATGCTTCAATTTCAACAGGTCAAGTGTATCAGGGGTAACAATGGAAATCAAGATAGCATCGTTATATCATCATCGTGATCCAATACGCAAAAGGCCTGACGGCTAACTCCATCTCAGGTACCTGCCTGGTTGTCGGTCTGCTCAACTATGTACGGTTGGTTACTTTGAGCAACCCCATTCTCATATAGAACAAAAAAAGATTAGATCAAAAAAAGGGAAAGGTCATTCGTATCAGCAACTCGATATATTAGCCCCGAAGGAATTAGTTGTGAGCAAAATTCGAGGTCCTCTAGTGGCGTTTATATTTCTTAAAAAAAAAAAAAAATATTAGTAACGATCAACACCTGCCCTTCGTGACAAAAACATTCAAACAGAACAGGAGAGAAAAAAAAGAACTTACATCTTCCATTTTCCGCCTGTTATTTGGGTCCAGAGTGTTGCCAGCTCCCAAGAGCGTTTGTCCCACGGCTTTGGATACTCCGATGGCAGGACGAAGAATAACCGTAGGGGCACGCTTCCAGACAGCTTTTGCTGCTGCTTTGGCACTTCCGCTCTCAACGACTTCTCCGGGGACAGCAACAATGGCATCTCGGGTCAAGAGCAAATCGCGTTCTAAGCCCCTAAATGCCCCCCGAAGACCTTGAATGACCCCAACCGGCTGATCCGCATAGAGAGAGATCTTCTTCGCCTCTTCCTCGTCAACCAGATCTTCCTCTGCACTGACCAACTGGGCATTGGGGGATGTCAACAAGTCTTCCGCGCCTTGTAGGACAGTCTGGGTACCGATGGCGAGTTTGGCACCGAGCTTCACGAGTTCGTTTGATGTAGTCTTGGCAAAGGCGAGTGCCCCCTTCTGTATACTCCGTACAATGCGGCCGTCCTTGCGATACTCGCGCATGGGAACCACAACCAGATCTTTGACTCCTCCCCCTACATTAACTAGGGACCTGATTGGAGCGAGACCAGCGAGCACTCCTGGCAGCTGATTTCTCTTTATATCGGGCATCCATATATCATTGAGAGTCTGGCCAAGCTTGTCAAACCCAGAGACTCCGTAGATGATGACATGGCGCATGACCATGTCTGCCCCATCTAGGACAAAGAAATTCATGAACTCGGTCGTGCGTCCAGATCTAAGGCCGGTATAATCGACTCTCTTGGGTTTGAAATCGAGCTTGACTGGGACGGCACCGATTTCAACTCTCTGGAGGAATGGGACGTCTTCCGGGGCACTAGGAGCGGGCGCAGAGTCGTCCCGAAATTCGAAGAAACGACACAAAAAGTCGAGGGCGTCTTGATCAACATGGAGCCTTAGAGGAAGTAGGGTGGCCTATATTCGTTAGGAAGTGCCAGAGGGACGAATAGAAGATATTTTCCATCTTTACGTACCTTCAGGACGATCTCTGACGCAGCGAGCTCAGGCACAGGCCTAACGGTCAAGATCTCCAGATGTACCATACTAGTTCCGCTTTCTTTTTCACCCGCTTCATGCATGTAGGTGGCAAATTTCTTCCAGGTCGAGGTAGGTACATGATCAAATATTTCCAAGTCTTTGACTCGAACGTCCAAGGAACTTTGCGTCTCTCCGGAATCCGGTGGGAAGACAACAAGGTCTGCACATATGCCTTTGAGTTCGAAAGTCATTTTGTGATATTTGCTTCTAGATAATCGCAGCTTCTTTCGCAAAGGTGACTGGTTTTGTCGTACCGTAGCTCCTGTGACTGTGGTTGTCGTCGCATAGCTTCCGGTTTCACTGACAAGATCATCAATGTTGCGGTTGATATCGCTGCGGAGCTCTCGCGGATCCTTATTGGCAGGAATGCCTATATATATCGAGTTGAACAGACAGTCACCAATAACAGACTCCTCGTCCTCGTCAAAACTTGGAGAGGCTCGACTGGCCCTGGCACGTCTGTCTGTAGCCTTTTTCTCCACGTCTTTCACTGCCTTTGATATCGTATCTCTTGTCCGCTGCCAGTCGTAGCCGTCAAAAAGGTTCCAAATAACATGAGCATCACGGATCCTGACTCGCAGGGGGCTCTTCTGGAGCTTCATATCATCCGAGAGTCCATAAGTGTTTTCGGTAGAGTCCCACCGATGCGCCGTACCCCCAACAGCTGACTGTTTTGCAAAATGATCATCACGAAACTCGAGGTCAGAGACACTGGATGATACATAGTACTGAGAGTGAAAACTATCTAAAAGCTCATTTGATCCCGAGGCTGTCATAGCCTCGTGCAAAGATCCGGCTCCAGATGTTGGCTTCGCCGGATAGAAGTCACTCACGTACTCGATCTCATCCTCGATATGACCATCATTATCCTGGACTGTTTCAGAAGAATCATCAGCCATCTCAGAGGTCTCTTCAGGAGCCAAGCTCGAATCTAGAGCAAAAGCATCGCCGGAAAACGAAGCTAACATGTCTTGAAGAGGAAGGACTTCGGTCCGATACTTCTTGGTCACGCTGGGAGGAGTAGGGGGCTGTAGCCCATTCACTATGCTTATGAGGGTTTGGGTTGAATCGGCACAAGTTTCAAGAATCAACAAGTCATCCCTAAGTTCCACATCCAGCGACTGTGGCCCGTCTTCGCTTGGACGCGTTAACTTGACAGTGGCTGTTGCTGACGATATCGATGAAACGGGCACAAAGCCCATGTCGATAAGGGATTGAACTTGGCTACTCGGTTGAGGGGCTGTGTTTCTTCGATGTAAATTATCTGTGTTCCCGACATGTTGCACATCGTCAATCACCATGATAGATGCTTTGCGAAGATCCAGCGTGGCTTCAGAGGACTCTTCATCGTTCATAGCACCTGAGAAACCAGCGTTCGTGAGCACGACAAGGCCCTTTGCCCTTGAGCCACGAGGGTTGAGACCAATAACGCAGTCTCGCAGAGCTAGTGCTAATCTAGTGGGTTGTAGAGGAGTCCTAGGGCTTCCCTCTTTCACTGCCGATTGAGAACTCTTGGAAGGCTGTAGCTCAGCCAGACTACCTAGTGACTGTGCCATATTAACAGCAAAGTCACCCGCTGTCGAGTTATCACCGAGACCGAGGAAAGCAATCATTGCTGGCACCGTGTATTCTGCGCGCAAGTTATGTATTTTGACCTTGATAGTGGGTTCCATTTCATCGGCAATCAAACGGACCATGAGCATCGGGTGTGGAGTCTGGCCGGAGCTTTGGTCGACGCCCAGCGGCAGCGCTTCCCCCAAAAGCTCCTCGATTCCGTTCCTGAAGACCATGGCCGATCCAAGTTGAGCAGCTATAAGTGAAGGGATACTAATATACGCCGCCTCAGCATCTTTGAGGCGTACTGTTATATAGCCAACTTTGCCTCCGAGGTGTACCTGTGCTTCAAAGTCTCGGATCAGATTCAGAGTCAACATCCCGGGCCGGTCGTCTTCAGGCAAGTACTTCGCAACATTTGAAAGCCTGCTTAATTCATCTCCGAGCTGTGACAGTGATTCCAAGTCAGCGGTGCGCGAAACCACGACCTTCGCCCCAGCGACCATAGTTCGAAGCACAGAGCCTTGTCGTCGCTGTCGGAAAAGCGTGTCTAGCATGATATCATCGTCTTCATCATATTTATCTTTAGACGGAGTAATCAATGAGAGCAGGCGATCTAAGTCGACCTCTTTCGGAGCGTAGAGGTACTCAACTCGTATGTTGCTCAAATTTATCTTGGCGGGTGCATCCTTAGATTCATCAAGAGGCAACGGCCCACTAAATTTCGCTTTATCGATCTGCACTCCCACGCCCTCGAACCTACTAACAACTTTAACTGCGGTTGTTCTCAGCTTGAGATAATGAGATTCTCCAACAACGTTGAGTGCAATCCCGCCGAGCCGTGCATTTACTTTCCATGGCGCAGAGGCGTCCTGAGAGAGCTTTTCAGATGATGGCGGTGATTCGAAATGCACCCCACGCGGTCGCTTTGGTAGATCCTTCTTTGGTGCCTTTACACCTGAAACGGATGATATGGAGCTCCCAAGCTCTAGGATCGTGCTTAGACCACCGATCCATCCTACAACTTCCTCCAAGCGCTGAATATTGAGATTGAGATGGAGAGGAAGCGTAGTGATGTGGACCCTCGCGGATTCTGATGACTTGCTCAAGGAAAGCGAGATATCTCCATGCTTGGGTGACAAAACATCCCTGGTAGATTCCCTCAACTTCAAGTCCTCGTTAAATGAAATCAGGTCCTCCGAGGCGAACCCCAGAGAAAACTTGGTTATATCTAAGCGGAATTTAGCTTCGTCATTCATTGCCGAGAAGTGAGCCTTCATGCCAGATGCCGTAGTTTGCAAAACGATGTCCTCGTGCATCAAACCGAAGAATGTCGGAGAATACAGTCGAGACTCTTCGAAAGGGTATGCATGCCCTGGGACATGTTCAACAAATTTGATAGAGAACTTATCGAGGGCTAAACTGAAAGCTTGTGGCGGTTGTGCTTCGCTTTCTAAATGGCGTTTCTTCGGAGGCTCTCCGTCGCCGTGACCAAAGGCTTGAACAATTCTTTGAGCAATTTTGGTAATAAGCCAGCCTATAGCAATATCAAATTGCACTTCCGCGGAAACGATCTCAACAGCTACCTCGCCATGTTCGCTACTGAAACCGGTGTCATGCTCAGTCTCCTCTGGGTGGTGTGAAGCTTTAAGGCCAACACCTTCAGGTAGAAAAGATGGATCGTTGGAGTCATTACGGAAACCCGAAAAACTGTGGATTCTGGAAGCTAGCAGATTATCATCAGTCACAGAATTTTGTAAATGTGCAGTCGAGTCTTTGAGGCTGTCACTTTGCATCCCCTGGTGGGACAGCGATTGTGAATTTGCCGACGGTTTTCCCTCGTGATTAACTGAAGGGACCCATATCAAAATTTTATCAACGCTGACGAATCTTTTGGCTACGTCTGTGAGTCTGTTGAATCCTGGTGAGGAGTGGACAGATTCTTTATCGGTCGTTTCTGACTGCGCCTTCTGGATGTTATTGGCGCAATGCGCCTCTGGTAAGTATAGCCCTTCCTGGGCTGTAAGCTTAGGCGTTGTGATCACTTCATCCCGCTCGTTATGGTTCGTCTGCGTCATTGCAGTAAAACTCTCATGGGTATCGGTATCCCTCAGGAAAGTAGACTCCGGTGAGTCCCAAGCGCCAGGCATGTTGGGCATGAAACTCTTCGATATCGAACCCTGACTAATAGCGCTCATGTACATACTTTGCGCTTCCTCATTAGAAAACAATTTGGACTCCGAGAGTTCATCATCCTTGAAAGATTCGGAGGTTGAGCCAGAACTGTCGGGTTCGGAAGGTGCACAGACAAGAGGCGGTTGTTGATTATACCCATAATGGAAATCATGTTCTGGGGCTAATTCAGACGGCAGAGATTCGGCAATTCTTCCCGAAACTTCCAAGTAAAGCTGATGACTGCTCGGGAACCTTGCGGCTTCCAGCCCCTGCCTGTCACTAAGTGGTATTAAGGCGCCCTGGCAATGGGCATCTTGGTCTGATGGTACAGCCGTGTGGAACTCTGGACTTTGAGGACGCGGGGTACCCCCACTACTCGGAAAAAGCTGGTCATCTCTAGTTTGTAAAGCATCCTGGCGCTCAGGGTCATCATACTGGAATTGGGAGTTGATAACTGAATCAAGGTAACCCGGATTATCCAACAGCTTGTCATCATCTTCAAAATGCCGAGAATCGTCAAGAGAGCCATAACTCCTGTTCTCCTCAGTATCGGCATCCGAAAATCGGCCGTCATACGTGGAAACCGATTCTTCCAACTCCGGTGTATTCCGCTCTTGGATCTCCGGTAATGCAGGATCCTGCAATGGCTCGAGAATGGTCGATCTTGTCATGGCAAGAGCCAAGCTTGATTCTGATGAGGCATCGGGAGAAGGCGATGGGACCCTACTTGGAGGTTGACTCGACTTCGGCTGTACCGGAGTGGATGGGGAGACAGGGGCAGTGAAACGCGCATAGTTTGAGAAAACTACAGGCTCGGATATCAAAGCAAGATTGATATCAGATAGGGAAACCAACCGTTTCCCCTCGGACGATGAGGCGGCATCTGGTTCGGAATGGGTGGCCACTGCACCCATGCTGACTTGACGCACGCTTAACATCGCTGTAATTAAGTCAGGCCGTTCCTCTGGATACCTTTTTGATGAACCTTCTTGCTTTGTCTCTACATCCACGCGTATGGAAATATCGTCGACCTGGACCTGAAGTCGGTCCACGACCCCCTTCAAGAATGCAGCGATAAAACTGGGCAACGATACGGTTTCGTTGCCCAGACCAAGCTCTTCTTCGTCATCGCTTAGAGATGTCGATGGGCGCTGTAGAATCTGGGACTGTGAAGAAATAGCAGCCTGTAGCTCTTCCTTTTTCTCTTTCGGCTCTGCTTGAAGGAACGATTCGGCGAGATTGGCCGGATTGGGAAGGATTGGTTCGTCCCCGGAGCCACGGGCATCTGTGTCCGAAGATCTCCGACCGGTTGTTTTATCATGTGTTTCCCCACGATGAGTCTCCTCCAACGGTAGTCTTAAATGCACATCGATTCCGCTGGCTTCACATATTATGCTGCTGCTGTAGATATCGGCGGGAACCGTGAGCTTCAGGAACCGAACACGAGCACTGAGCAGCTCGCTTGACGGAGGAAGGTGAAGGAGTGTGGCTAATTTCTAATCAAGGGGCAATAGATAGTATCAGCACACAGGAAACAGAAGCATTGAGATACTCGGCCCGGCACTAGCCAGGGATCATCATGGTTCACTTACCTCGAGCCTCAAACCTATATCCCGTAGTTCAACGGTGCTACGTTGTCCCCAGCGTATGCCCAAACTATCAAGATCTAGTGCTTCTGTATCGACAAGCTCCAGCCGAGACAAGGCATATCTGAGCAACCGCTTCTGAAAAAACGAGGGCAAGAAGTAAGCCATTTTGGTGGGAGAAGGAGCCGACCGGGGCTCATTTAAAGATCGCAGATCTCATCGGACAGGTATCATAATAGGAAAAAAAAAATTTTTTTAAAAAAACTGGGCGGACGTGTTGTAAGCCTCAGCTTCAGGTTAAACAGTTATTCCCCCAAGGGGACAATCAGATGTGGAGGAAGTTGGGTAAGTGCCGATTAGAATGACGTTCGGGGGAGCCAGCGCTAGTAGCAGTACTCCGTACGGAGTAGTAATCAGATTTATAGCGAGAGGGTCGGATCAACCGCCGCAAGTCAGGCGGAGCAAATCATCATTGGAGTTGACGGAGAACCCAAATTAAATTATGTCGTGACAACTCATACATACATTGAATGTACGGAGTATGCAGTTGCTCCGGTAGTGGATAGTATTGAGCTGTCCAAGATCACTTCTAAGGGGGGGAAAAAGGATACTAATCAGGAGGGACTCTGTTTGGATTAAGCTTGACTGGTGAACCGTGGCAACCGACAGGCGACCATACAGAGCTGCCTGTTTAAGATAAGTCTACGCGTGATGGATATTCTTGTTATCGCCCCATAATCACGAGTTCTCATACACTACAGAGTGGTTATAGATGATGATGTGTGTGGTCTTCAAATCTAAAAGCTTTTCCACACTGCGCATCTTAACTGTTGTAATGTAGATTCTATTCTATTAGTAAATATTTGGCGGAGTTAAGAACTTAACCCACTTCTAAAAACTTGAAACTATTATGAATCTCCTTGCTCTGGTTAGTAAGGCGTTAAGGCATTAAGGTAGGTAGTAACTTGAGTGTATGCCCAGATATGAATTGTATACTCTGTTCTCCCTTCGCAAATATAAACCAGTATCTATATTATCACCTACCAATATGCAGTCCGTCCTGACGCCTTCCTGTAAATACAGCTGAAGAATAGGGTTGAAGCAAGTACAATATAGATTTTCCCTTCTATACCCATTCATTGCATCTTCCATCCCTACTAAGCCTGTAATGGCAATCAGGAAAGTGAAGCTCCTACTTTAGCGCAACTAACATCAATATATCTTCTCCTTTCGTGATCCTCTGTTCTCTTTCTGTTTTTCCCTGTCAACCTAGCAACTTTCAGGTATGACTATCAAGCCTCCACTCTCCACACTGCATATAATATGTCCTGTCTTCGCATTTGATTGGGAGACCAGTCCATCACAGTCCGTTACCAGGAACTTGCTTCCATGACCAAGCAATAGGTAAGCTTTCCCTTTCTGGTGCCCCCGATGAAGAGATTTATGAAAGGTACAATGTGAGAGATCACCGGCTTCGGCCGAGTCGAACTCACTGACCTGTTAGCCCGTACCCAAGGGTGTCGTGAACCCCGCTGCTACATAGTGGTGGGAGAAGCAATAAATTTTTGGAACATTTCTGGGCTCTGGCTAACCAGACTGCTCTATCTTTTATAGACAAGTAGTCATCGTCCGTTGCGAGCATCCCCGCGGAAGAGCGAGCCGGGTCATATATCTAGTCCGAAGCACAGCACCGACTCTCGGTCTCATCACTCGACGTTAGACTCTGACCTCAGCTAGCACGAGATACGCGTGACATAAGTAGGAGACTTACGTGGAAGCATGGATTAAAGGACGATGGGATTCAAGCGTGGAGAAATGACGCATGTGCACTGGTGCTGTGTTTATACTACTGTGTACGAACCTGGTGTTGTGATGAGTAAAACTATTTTCAAAAGATGATCAAGCACAGTATTGAGCATTGTTTTATCATAGGGAAATGAGCACATCGAATACTAGAGTATACTATGACAGGAGACTCAGGCTTGGTAAATAGGTACAGTACAAAACTGGAGGCACATTTTAGGCAATATTTATTTTCGGGACTATCGTGGTGAGAAAACTTGCATATACCTCATTTTCAAGGACTCAGAATACCGGAGAGATGTTCCTCCCAGAGCCTTCAAGCTCGGTGGTACATTCTCTGTGTATCACGGTATGTTAGTTCACCACAGTCCATCGATTCTAGAACAGGGCTGAGGAGCAGAAAGAAAACAAGAGGCGAGGGTTGAATCCATTTACTCCGTAGAGGGAATATTTTTCAAAACGTCACGTGCCGCAGCGACGTGGTATTACACACGCTATACGTAATTTACCGTCATCGAAGACTACAGTGACAACGGTGAAAGAAGAGTTTATATAAGAAACCATGGTATTTTGACCCTTATATACTCCGGTATAATCTATATTCAAATGTCTAATATACATTAGCACTTAATAAATACCTACCTAGTACTATTTATTTACTCTGAGGGGCTCTTTACTCTATCGTTTTGGCTGCGGTTGCCTAGGATTTACTATACAAATAAATACGAAGTTCTGTCAGCGAAAACGACTGGCAAGGCAATTGCGGAACGCGAGGAAGAAGGCGGTAGGAGCAAAGTGGCAAAATCAAAGTGATGCCCAGATCCATGTAGCCGGTCTTTCAGAACCCGACTAATGAGCCGTCCAGAGCAGCTGGAATTTTCGCCATATAGAGAGTAGGTAGCCCGGTACCTACCTAACTCCGTCCACTACTCCGCGGGTATTGCTTCGCGCTCCGCAGTAAATGGATCATCCATGTATGTACATACATACATACATACGTTCGAATGTAGATAGTGGTCAAGCTGACGGGACTCAATATTGCTCGTAGTACCTAATCTATTGAACACTAGCCTGGCAGTTGGGTTATCTCAATAGATTACCTCTAGACTACTATAAATACATCCAAGACGATCATCATTTGTTTGTACGGAGTACGGAGTATTGGATGATATCGGCAAATGACTCGTCGCATCATCAGCATTCTTCATTAGTAGTCTCCCATGACGGACAATCATATATTTAGTTACTACTAGTATCATTTAGTAGTAAGTCATCTGCATTAATTTCAAGTTCCCACTGTGGATCATCTTGACTCGGAGTCTGGACTCAAAATCTAGGTGATGTTAATTATACATTAGCTACTACTCCGTACGGAGTATTAATCCCATCAATATCGCCCCTTATGTTCAAGTTCCTAGCCTTAGGCTAAATATCCGTTTCGAATTCCAGCGCTATCCACTCGCAAAATTTCTCGAAACTGGCATACCATTCCTGCAAACGGGCGGCCTTTAACCCTCCTCCCAGAATCCCCTCTCGGATATCAGAAAGCCATTCGACTGTAGATTGGTCTTCGTAGCAGCTCCACCGGATTGAATTTTCCACCATCATCGCGAGGCCTGGAAGCTCCAGGTTATCAGGGCCCTGAAGTGCCCGCCAAAACTCAGCGGTTAACCCATCCATTCCATGCTCGGAAATTACCGTAGGATAGCTGCAAAGAGAAACAGGGACGCCTCGAGATAAGAGACTGGAAATCGAGTCTGTTGGACTAGCGACACCCTTCGAAACTGGACAACACTCGATCAGAATCTTCTTTTCTTTTACCAATTCCAGGAGCAAAGGATGCTTATAAAGCGACTCCCCCGGACCTATCCTCCTACTTCCAAGCAAGATAGCATCAAAAAGGTCATGTTCAGTCTGTTCACCACCACCTAGATATTCTCCAACATGAAAAAGGAACGGGATATCCACCCCTTCTTCAGCGCATTGTTTTCGGAACCAAAACAGAATGGGCACGAGGTCGACAAGGGATCTGGCGTAGTCCCCTTGCCCTGTCACATCGAACCCACAGATCACCTCTGGAAAATCCTGTTTCGCCAGGATACATTGTACCATACTATCTGATATCGCTCTGTTTGACAGTGTGCGCGAGGTAGTCCATACGATGCGTGCCCCACAGAAATTCTGTCCTTCTTCCGTGCTCATGAAGCGTTGAAGCTCTTCTTGGAATACACGACACCATTCAGAATAGTCCTCTTCAGCGGCGGCGCTTCCTTCCCGTCTATATGGGAATGCGAAGGAATTTCTGAGTTCCACATAGTTTATGCCGTCAGCAGTAAGTCGCGAAAACATTCGACGAAGACAAGGGCGGAAGATAGACTCATAGCTCAAAAGAGAATTAATGACAACTGATAGAGTCTTGTAGATATTCAACCTGTCATCAGCTCTATGCTGGCGATGTGAGTACTCAGAGGTGAAGATACATCGTCTCTTCAGCCAGTCACGAAACCCAACACCCCCACCGTTCGGAAACGATGAGGCTGCCTTTTGCAAGCTGATTAAGGTAGATGGTTTGTAACTGGCTTCCCACAACGTCGGCTCGTTCTCCAAGTTTTGTATTCGTGGGGAGTACTGGAAGTAGAAAAGCCCTTCTTTATAGTCATGCTGAGTGATGAAAGGCTTAGCAGCGTATATGTGAACACCTGGTGTTAGGAATGCCTCCTCTATTACAAAGTCGATGTCGAACATGGTGTCCATGTGTGCATGTAACAGTGACCCCTTTGGCATCTTCTGTAATATTTTCCATAGCCCGCTCCTCTGCACCTGATCCCTTGTGAGGTGGGGCATATACATCGGATTTTTATTCAACTGTACGGAATCTCTTTCATCCAGCCCTAAAGTTGTTAGCTCTCGGGCGCGTATCTTGGAAACGATCTCGCATGCTTTCGCAGCTACTGGCGACAAGGTCTTGCGAAGGTTGGTGTCTATAATGAACAATTCGATTAGTAATAAAAGGGACGTGCTTGCTCAACTATATATGGGGAACCGACCATATCGCTGCTTCTGCTCTTCCAATATGAGGGAGGTACGACCCTTCAGATACTGTTGGATGAAAGGATCATCAACCTGAGGTATCCCTTCTTCTATCTCCCAATCGACGTTACTTGAGCCCATGGCAAATACTATAGCTGGGTTGAAGAGATGGAAGCTGTTGAGTAGTAGGTCTGGTGGTAGGGGCGGATATCTATGACAAGGGGAGGGGTTCCCCGCTTGAGGTATAGTGGGCCATGAATTTCTGTTTGTTTGCGGCACAATCAAAATTTATCACCTGGCGGCAGGGCAGCATTGAATACTCCCGCTCCTTACTACTAGGTACATACATGCAGTCTATACATACGAGTCTCTTGGAGTTGACGATCATTCTCCTCGATCCATGTGATCAATTGAAGAAGGACGACTGAAGTATCCGAAGCGGGTGTTTCCAATGTAACCTAACAATACGCAAGTGGGCCAAGAAATGATGAGCTACACTGATACGATTACGGGGTAACTTTATGGCTTATACTGCTAAAAAGATTTGACGCTTAAGACATGACAATGGAATAATAGATGATTGCAATTCGTGGAATACCCCAGATCGTCGGTATTTACAACTCTTTATGTATGTACTCTGTAGAAAACAAACCAAAATCTGACAGTCAAAATGACCAAATGAACCGTACTTTGAAGTATCGACTCGGGATACTCCGTACGTATTCAGGGAAGAATTAGCGGTCTTGGCCACTCCCGGAGCTTATCGGACCCTATCATAAGCCCTAAGTTGTTGCGTTGTTTGGTTGCTTGTTGCCGCACAGTGGAAAAGCGATGCTTCGTAATCTCCGGCGTACACCGATACAAAGGTATTATTCCATCCATTCCATTAATAAGACAGTTTCTTTTAGTTTACCCTTGGTGGGCTTGGCATCTAAATTGGAAGTACGATTAGTTTTCGGTGACTCGGTATGTGTACTCCGTATGTACTGTACAGACGACATATGGGGTCCCGGACTCGGAGTCGAGAATGATAGTTGGAACCCCAAGGGAGCTAACTAAGGGCCAAAGGTACACTACCTACACCCACAGTGGTGTCTTAAGTTCTTCAGTTCTTGCCCCTTAGGAGTTGTCAATTGGTGGTACCTAGGCTAACGAAGAAATTGCGGATATCGTTGTCGAATAGAAATCTAGAAACCATATTCAAACCTCAGTAACCATGGTTCGGTGAATTAGTGGTCAACCCTAACCTTACGATATATCAGAAATTATAATAAATCCCACATTTATACACTAAATACGTAGCAGAAGAAGATTGTACAAATTGCCACGTTGCACGGAGTATTTGGTTCATAGCTACGGAGTAAGGAGAATTCAGTCTGTAGTACTCTGTACACTACGGAGTGCCTAAGAGAAGGTGGCAGTGACGGCGTGGCAGACGAACGAACCCTCTGTGTGGAGATTCGAATTTATCCATGTTGAAGAGTTTGACCAGCTAAGAAACTCTCGCCTCCCGCATCGCTGATCTTCCGCCAATCTTAACTCTAGTGACATTTTTAGTGTTGCAACCTCAGTCTTATCGGCAGACAGAAAAAAAAAAAAATAAATGAAAAAATCACTAACGTGTTTGCCACTCTGTGTACGGAGTACAGAGTACTAGATAGATACTTAGCATTACTCTAGGATTGGGATTGGAAAAGTGGGCCGGGATTGGTCTTCCTTTTGGAGAACTTTTATTCAAATTTTCTTTTGCTTTACTGGTTGAATCCACCATCCTAGCCACGGGTTTGTATCTAGGTATCCTAGCACAGATATAGCTGCAAGAACATGAAAAGAAGGATGATCTTAAAAAAGAAAAAAAAAAGAAAAAAAATTTCCATGGGCATCCAGAACAGTTGTAGAAGACCAGGTAGTCCACTAGCGTCCTGTATAGTTGAGAATACCATGCCATGCCATGCGACAAAGCCTTAACGTTAAGAACATTAGTACTAAGGTATGTACAAGGATCCCTGCCCACCGGTTGTCAACTGATAAGTGCCAGCCTTACATCGGTCAGTTGCTTACAATGAGCCTTATCTCAGGTGGACATGGCCTGAGCTGAAATTTTTACTCTTTTCGCACACATTTTCATTCTCTTATTATCGGTCCCCAATCAATTCAATTATGTGCCCATTCCTTGAATAAAATCTTATTAAACCTTGTTCTGCCCCATTGGTGAAATATCCTTTCCATTCTGACCTTGCCACAGCTGTGAAGTGATTACCGTGGGTAACGTTTTACGGTACAAGGGACAAGGAAATGGTGGACGAGAGGAAAGTGGACGGTAACACCTCTGCCAGTCACACAGTTTCTCATACCATGCCTACAATGTCTCTCAACGAGGAAGGAATGCTGCAGCACCGTGGTGCAGTCCCTAATAAAACTATGGCCCAAAGGGATATCGACGAGGATGTTACCTACACGAAAGACGTGCATTCCGAGAAAAAAGAAATACCGGAGTCTAGCTCTGTGAACAGCAATGGTCCGAAGAAAAACGACAAGGACGAAGAAGCAGGTGAAAACTTCCCTTCACAGCCATGGGGCCGCTATCGCCCTTGGTTGAAGCATGTCATCTACATCGTCATCTGGCTCTTGTTCACGGGGTGAGTTGTGCCGTCTTCAAGCTGTCAGGGATATCCTGTCAGCGAAGTACCTGTGATCTTTCAAAGCTCATTATTTCATCTATAGCTGGTGGATTGCCGGTCTTATCCTTCATCGGTATGATCTGGGATGGGTGATTCCATTCTTGCTTTACCTCGCAATTACACTGCGCCTCATCTTTCTCTATGTTCCCATTTCCATCATTACCAGACCATTGCATTGGGTTTGGAACCAGACGGCTTCGCGATTCGTCAGCTTCATTCCAGAAAAATTGAGAATCCCTAGCGGTGCGCTGTTGACAATCGCAGTCATTGTCGTCGGCTCGTTTGCATCACCTGAGTCTGCGGACAATACCCGAGCGAACCGGGCTGTCAGCCTTTTCGGACTAGTTGTTTTCCTCTTTGTCTTGTGGCTTACCTCACGAAATCGGAAGAAGATTGTCTGGCACACAGTCATCGTGGGAATGCTTGTGCAATTCATCATAGCACTTTTTGTCCTCCGAACCAAGGCTGGCTATGACATCTTCAACTTCATTTCCACATTGGCGAGAGAGCTTCTAGAATTCTCCAGGCATGGAGTGGACTTTTTGGTGACAAAAGGTTGGGCAAATCAGCACAGCAGCTGGTTCCTTGTAAGCGTGGTCCCGGCTATCATCTTTTTCGTGTCGATTGTGCAGCTACTCTACTACACGGGCATTCTCCAGTGGGCAATTGGCAAGTTTGCCGTATTCTTCTTTTGGAGTATGCGCATCTCGGGAGCCGAGGCTGTAGTGGCAGCTGCATCTCCTTTTATCGGACAAGGCGAGTCGGCCATGCTCATTAAACCTTTCGTGCCCTACCTCACGATGGCGGAAATCCACCAAGTCATGTGCTCTGGGTTTGCCACCATCGCAGGGTCAGTGTTAGTGTCTTTCATTGGAATGGGCCTGAACCCCCAGGCGCTGGTTTCATCATGTGTGATGAGTATTCCAGCATCCCTGGCGGCATCTAAGTTACGCTGGCCCGAGGAAGAGGAAACGCTGACTGCTGGCCGTATCGTTGTACCCGAAGACGACAGTCATAAAGCCGCTAACGCCCTCCATGCGTTCTCCAACGGAGCTTGGATGGGTATCAAAATCGCGGGCATGATTGCCACCACCCTTCTGTGTATTATCTCCCTGGTTGCTCTCGCGGACGGCCTGTTGACCTGGTGGGGCCATTATCTGAACATCTACGAGCCGGATTTGACCATTGAACTCATTGTCGGGTACATTTGCTACCCCATCGCTTTCCTTCTTGGTGTCTCCCGCGACGGCGATCTGCTCAAGGTCGCTAAACTTATTGGAACCAAGTTAGTCGTGGTAAGTCGCTCTGTCATCAGACTGAAAGTTGAACACACATTCTAATAACCCCACGCAGAATGAGTTTGTTGCGTACGACGCTCTCCAGAATAAGCCAGAGTTCCAAGACTTATCGACCCGCTCCCGGCTGATTGCAACCTACGCCCTTTGTGGCTTCGCTAACATTGGTTCTCTCGGAAACCAAATCGGTGTGCTTGCCCAGCTAGCACCTAGCCGGGCCGGTGATGTCTCTCGCGTTGCCGTTAGCGCCATGCTCACGGGTGCCATCAGTACTCTCACGAGTGCAGCTATTGCAGGTCTGCTCATCACCAACGAGGAACAATATATCTCGAGAGCCTAAAAGAAATGCGAAACCATCAGATTGAGCGCTTCTTGTGTTATATAGCTTGTGTTATTCAGTTGCGGGGATTTTTTTTCAGTGTTCTTCGATGGGCACGATTTGTTCATTTTCGAAACAGAAGTAAAATAGTTTTTATGATTTCATCCATATGAGACCAAGTGATCACGATTTCAACTCTTTCTCAATGCAACGACCCCAAGGGGAGTCATCAAAGTCATTGCTCTGTGAACAGTAAGTAAATACTCCATGGATTTTTTCTCAGTAGTGTCCTTTTTGTATTTGGATTTGGCAATAGGACGGGAACCCTGACAAATGCCTAACTTTCGCCGCAAAGGGAACAAGTAGCCTTCCTGATTAGTAGCTTAGGACCATATAAAACAAGGTCAACCTGACCTACTGAATATATAAGCATCTCAATAGGCGAGAAGCACCAGACAGAGATTGACTGACGGCAATTGTTATGATAAGTACTAGATTTCAGAAAGCGGGAAAAAAAAAGGATTGTATTTATTTCCGTGGGCCCGAGTACTCGTATACTTGAGCTGAACCTGCGGTCCCGATAAAACGTAACCCAAACGCATAAACTCCAGAACCATATATATCCGTTATGCATCGAACCGTATCCCCGAGCCAAAATGCAGGAGTGACCCAAGTCTCCATAGAGGCGCCCCTAGAAACGATGACGCACAGACCCTATGCAATGCATCCAAAAGAAACACGGTCTGTCCTAAACGCCACACAGCAGCAGCGGCCGTTCAAAGTCATTATACTCTACTCAATATCCTCCACATCGCGATGTCTGGCGAGGACATGACGTTTGTATTCTTCCTGGTTCGTATCCCACAGTTCGGCTGCCTGAGCGTTGAGGGGGCTCGCACTTCTCGACAGTTAGTACTATGATATAATAATCTGGGAGTATCGGTGTCTCACTTGTTTGGCTCTCCGAGCAAGCTTTGCAGACTCAGGAGGACACTCTGCACGTTGTACACGGCACTCCATTTGTCTCTCAAGATATCCAGACAGATACGGCCAGAAAAGTCCACATTAGGATGGTAGATAGGCGTTTTGAAGAGAACAGTAGGTGGAGAGTAGGGATAGTTGTTAGGAAAGGCAAAAGAGAGCTTGAACGTCAAGCCCTCATAAGGGGTCTCGTTGGGTCCGCTGATGGTTGCAGTCCAGGAAAGAAGGTTACCGTCCGCGTCAGGGAAAGCCGAGATACCTGGGGAAGGGGAGAGCATAAGCTGCATTAGCTCAGCTTGGAGACTAAATGGTACTGAAAGTCAGTATAGACGGCACCGCTTCCAGCTAGCTTTCAACTGCTATACCGTTTGGTCACGCTTTGGCTGTCATTCTGTTGTGGTGCTGTGTTCAGCTTAGACGCCTCGTGCGCCTCCGGGGCAGAGTTCTGAGTGTCCTCCATTGCATAGTCCATGATGACCTTTCCAAGAGAGCGAGGGAGAAGAGATGAGATATTTGTTTTCTGTTTTAAGCGAACGACCAAAATAAAAGACCTCTGGAAGGTAGTGGAATTTGAGTGACAGTAGCAGGAGAGAGTTGCTGTCTGGAATGACGCCGGATGCCGAACGCGGTCGCTGTTGGCTGGAAGTGAACGGAACGACCCACAGAATGAACCTCTAGAGGATCTTGATCGGGTTCAGAGCAATAGAAAGTAGCAAGATTGACTTTTGAGGACTGTAATGCAGGGGGAAAAAAAATTAACAGGTGTAGAATTAACTTCGAAACTGGTAGGGGAATGTTGGGTTTACTGGAAACTGGTTGTTAAGCAGGAAAACATTGAGGTCAAATCCCTTTCTTGCTCTTTTTGTTTACTGCACACCAAAGAACGGCAACCAAATAAATCATCCATTTTGCACCCCCGGCAACGCAGGCAAAAAAGCCCCGCCTGATTTATCTCGCCCCATCTGACTTGTTCGACAACACTTTCAATTATTTTTTTCATTTTTTCATTTTTTTAAAGAACGCCTCATGAAGTGAGGTCGGAGATTTTTATATAGGTAAGATAAGCCATGCAGGGTCATGTAAATTTCCGGAGTTCAATTAAACGTCATTTCTTTGTCTTTCCAAAATCCTATGTCCTACAACAGGTCGCCGTTGCGGGTCTAGAAATGTACGACGGACAATGAAGCCCAACGAAAGCAACCTGTCAGGTGGATAGTTGGATTAAACTGCGGTTTTATTCGTGACTTTTTATTATGCAGTTCTTACTAGTCCTCTAGGAGGATTTATTCTCAGATACTTACTTAAGTAGTACTACCTAGTACTATACTCCGTATTGCTCTATCCCATCATGAATGTTGCGTTGCGCCCCGGCGTGATCAACATATTACCCGAAGAGGATAAAGTGGCAATTCGCGTGCCGCGTATCTTGCGCCTCTCTGAGCTATCTTGACCCTTACCTACTCATACTCTCAACCAGGATAATGGATGAGAACCTACCTTTTTGTATGACAAGTATCTTTCGATCTCCATCCTCAGCCCGACCGGTGTATTACAGCCAGGCTCTCTGTGAGTCACTTCAAGATGCACCACTCTCAGCTCGCCCCATTGCCAAATGATTTGCCCTTTCGTATTGTCTCCAAAACAATCGGCCAGGGTGCCTACGCATGGTATGCCTTTCTTTGGGGGAATTGGTTCATTCCATTCTACTTGTGTTGCAATACAGACTACAGTTTGCTAATGACTTTTTCTGTTGTTATATAGCATCAAAAAGGCATGTCCATCGCACGCTGATAACCCAATCTTCGCCGTGAAGTTCATCCATAAAGAATATGCCGCTCGACATGGCAAGATCAGTCCACGACAATTGCAAATGGAAGCGACTGTCCATAAGCACATCGGCGATCATAATAATATAATATCATTCTTTCAAACCGGGGAAGATAGCGTCTGGAGATGGATCGCCATGGAATTGGCCGAAGGAGGCGATCTTTTTGATAAGATCGAAGCTGATGAAGGCGTGGGCGAGGACATCGCCCATGTGTATTTCTCACAACTTGTCAGTGCTGTAGGATACATGCACTCGAAGGGCGTGGGTCATCGCGATATTAAGCCAGAAAATATGCTCTTGACAGCAGATGGAAATTTGAAAATTGCTGATTTCGGCCTAGCGACTCTATTCGAGTATAAAGGGGTGACAAAGCTTTCCACGACATTTTGCGGTAGCCCTCCTTACATTGCACCGGAGGTCATTACCTGCAGCAATAAAAGTCATATAAGAGGGATGGGCTATCGACCAGATCTAGTCGATATCTGGTCATGCGGAATCGTCCTTTTCGTTCTCCTGGCCGGCAATACGCCCTGGGACAGCCCAACGGAAAACAGCTACGAATTTCATGAATATGTTGTAACAAACGCACGGACAGGTGACGAACTATGGCAACAGTTACCAGTCGCGACTTTGTCCTTACTACGGGGTATGCTAAATATCGATCCGGCGAGTCGGTTCTCTCTGGAAGATGTCCGAAGACATCCCTGGTATACACGACAGAACCGATTCTTATCTCCAGATGGCAGACTTAGAGACCCAATCAATATGGCTACAACAATGTTCGAGTCTCTTCATATAGATTTCTCCCAAGATCCTCTCGCTCGGAGAGCGAACAGTGGTGTTGATCCGTGCCGAATGGATATGAACATAGGAGACATGGACACTGACTTCAGGATCTCATCGACGCAGCCTGAGATGTCGAAGGGTGGCATGTTAGTTGATTGGGATACTCCTCATTTAACCGATGTCTTTTCGTCGACTCAACCGACAGGGCAGCCCCTCTGGACCGACGATACCTTTGTAGCCGACACACTTGAGGATGAGCCATCCATGTCACAATTTTCCCCTCATCCATCCGTCCCGCTCAGCCGAACGCAGAAGGCACAACAATTCCGAGACATAGTACCATCGCGGCCCCTGACTCGCTTTTTCTCTACCTGGGAACTCAAAATCCTTGTGCCCCTCATCTGCGAGGCTCTGCATCGCCTGGGGGTACCCGTTCCTTCGGTGCCCGCAGTCTCAGCAGGTGACACATCGGCAATGGTAAGAATTGTGACCAGGGATGGTCGAATGTGTACGCTGCAGGGTAAGGTCATTATTGAGTGTGTCTCAGAGGGTCTATTTGAGATCGAGTTCATGAAGGTGAAAGGTGATCCGCTTGAGTGGCGGCGCTTCTTCAAACGAGTGGCTGTTCTTTGCAAGGACGCCGTCTATAAGCCTGATGGCTAAAAGGCGGGGCCGCATACATCATGCCCTACCCTTTTTTTTGAGCTTCAGCCCAACTCGGTTCGCTCCTTCCATTTGTAATTCCGTAATTGGCTTTCTTGTGTACGATTAATACGATTTATGATGAATTGGGTACTAAAAGGATATCGGGCAATTGGACTTAAGTGGAAACATGGGGTTATTCCTAGGTTAGGTACGGTACTAGTTGAGTACGGCTATGAACGGAATACCACGGGCTCATTTTATATTTTTATAGAAGCAACAATCAATGAGGCAGATATTGTGCAAGTTAAATTCGGTGGTTTTCACTTCAAGTTACTAGTATCTCGTGGAATTCCAGTTCCCACCGGTGTCCCACTGAACCCACCATTGCACCTTTGAACGATGGATCTACAGTTGCCCAGCATTGATTAGTATAGTCTAAAAATATCCAGCATGGAAAAAAAAGGTCAAACCTAATAAATGAGGAGGAATAAAACCTGTAGTATTATCAGTATACCTCCGTAGTCTCCACTACAGTGTAACCAACACGTGACGTCAGTCTGGGAGTTGCTGATTGCGGGGAAGTTATAAAGAAAAGTCACGGTCTGTTCCACACGTTCTAGTTTGGAGTGAGCCCGATTGGATCTGCCCGGCCTCGATGGTGCCTCCAGACCAGTTTTCCTCATGGAGAAGCTGCCTGTGGAGATTCTTGCTAAGATCATTGACTGTAAGCACGTTTGATCTCATTTCTTCCTAACCATTTACGAGCCAATTTACACTATTCTCCACTCCAGTCAGTAAGAGTGCGGGTGGCCCTTGCCCAGTAGTACCATTTACCACATTTATTCGCTGCACGAACTAACCATATCTGTGAAACAATAGATCTCACTCCACATGAGCAGGTACAGCTTCAGTCCGTCTCGAAGCGATTCTTCGGACTTGCGCGGGACAATAACCTATGGAGACTCCATTGTTACGAACAATCATGGACCGCCGCAGACACCTCTTACTCGAGCGTCAGGACTTCCACTGCACCCCTTAGCACATTGGGCCAAACTTCTCTCCGCTCCTTAATTCAACCAGATATCTCACTCTCTAAGGAAGACCAGAATATATCATCCTTTGGCAAACGGTCAAGGGCCGCTGCAACGTGGGATCCATCTTATGAGGGAGAAGATATCGACTGGTATTCGGAGTATATTGCCCGTAATGGGCCGATCTCTTTCAGTTGGCTACAACAACCCTCTACAAGTCAAGATCAAGGGAAAAGGGCTCCTCGTGAAATCAAAGGCCTGGGGTTGCTTAGGGATTGGAGCTCTGCGCGCCAGAATAAAGCTGTTGCACCCTTGGACGATGGTAGCGTTTGTATATGGGATCTAAACCATTCCCATTCCATCGGGTCACAGTCTACCAAAGGCAGGATACTCGGAGTTAGCGAGCCGGGTGTTCTGATGGCCAATCTATCTGGGCGCAGAGATAACTCAGCGGCAAAATCGGCCCTGGAGTTTATTAATATTGGGGAATGTGTGAGCGTGGACTCGATTCGCCGAAGAGCATATCTTGCTATTGCAAACGTATTAAATGAGGTCGATCTAGAGACGCTGCGAGTAATCTCACAACAACGCTTTCCCTGGTCTATCTTCGCCTTGTCTCAAGAGATGGATTACTCTGTGCCGTTGACTCTCGCCACGACATTGAGCCTCCACATATACGATGGTCGGCTATCAGCAACAGAAGAAGAAGAGGCGATCAATCTCCGATGTGAAAAACCAACACTCTCTTTAGTTCCAAAATCCCAGATCTATGCTCCTCCAGACTCGCCCCTTCTCCAACTTCAGCCCAACGGCCAGCCTCCCCATCGCATACGAAGCTCCAACCCCTTGAATGCAGGTGACAACTACGCTCCTTTATTCCAGCCAGGACCCCTTGCGCTCCTGCATCCTCCGGCTCCTCACGTGAATTCTATTTTCCTTGCTGGACGTTTCCCAAGCATTCTGCAATATGATCGGCGATTCTTTCCCCGGCTGCAGAACACTATCTATTCAGGAGGCCGATTATGTGGCCTTGCCTCCGTCCCAGCGCCACAGTTCCCTGTATTTTCTAGTTCATCATGGCCTGACTCACATAAGGTTGTGGCTTGCGGGGAATACAAAGGTAAAGGCTCCCTCGAGCTATACAGCCTCACGCCTTCGGTTGCGCAAGGAGAGAAAGGACCATCAAATCTCTCGTCCAGTCTGACTTCTGTATATCAAAATCGGCAGAGCTCTGCGAGCCTAAAAGTGCTGTCAGTCGAGTCGCATGGCACTCGTATAGTCTACTCCGACGGAGATGGTAACGTTAAGTGGGTTGAACGAGACGGTCGAACCGAAGTTCGTCGATTCAACATTAACACTTACAAACCTTGTACGAGGCAGGATCAAGGCTCATGGGGATCTAGCGTTAATGAGAGATACGACCATGAGCAAGAGGAAGAGGGCCGTGGCCTTTGGAGCAACTCGTCTAGGTCTCACAGTAATGATGAGGTTGCCCGGAAGATTCTACCAATCGGCGGGAATCTAACGGGAGACGAACTTCTTATTTGGACCGGAGAGCGTGTCGGTCGCATTAGATTCGCTGATTCATATGAGTTCGGCGAAGGCGAAGAAGACGATTTCATGGATATCAGTGAGGATCTTGACAGCGTTACGCACGAAGAGTTACGAAACAAGAAACGGGAGGTACAGTGGCGGGAGCGCGAATATTCCCGTATGATGCGAAGGGCATTAGAGAGACAGGCCGATGAAGTACGGCGAATGGGAGGGTTAGGGCTGTGAGCCCGAAGCTGGTACTTATCTTTGCTTCTTAGAAAGTCCTTTGGAGGGCCTGGTCATACACAGCATTGTTCAGATGGCATGACTTTTTTCTTAGATTAATTGCACTTCTGCGCTATATCGACAGCACTAGTAGTAGCAGGCGCAAGATGTTTTTGTTCTTTTCCTTTTTCTTATTAGGCCGGTGAAAAGCAGTGTATATAATTGATCCCACCGTTACCAACCCTGGCTCTATCGTCTGATGCGCTGGCATACTACTAATACTAGTACTTTGAGCGGTCGATCTGCTGGAATGCACGACAGAGAGCTACACATTAAGTTCAACACAGATATGTAGCCACATAATATCATGTCTAAGTACTCCGTATATGTTCCTGGAACCTCATGTTGTCCCCGTTACCTCTATAGACGGCCATGTGATATATAAATATCCTTTCGCCCGTCCAGCCTCTACTTGTTGCTTAACAATAGTACTGTACATACATACGAAAACAGCTTCACAAACAGGTCATAAACATGCACCCCGCAACTATATGCGAGCAAAAAAGCGAGAGAGGAGAAAATTTATACAAAAACATCAGCATGTCACAGTTGTACCGTTTACTGTTTTCCATTCGTGACAACCGAAGAGCTACCCTCTGTTTTTTCGAGGTAGTCAACCAGGTCTTCGATGGTACATACCCTGATGCCCCATTTCTTGCCGAATCTCAAGCACGCATCGCGTCGCATCATGCCGTTATTGCCTCCGATCTCTGGGACACCCGGAACCAGCTCGCCGTCCTCAACCAATTCAGCGATCACACCAGCCTGCACCTTTCCGGTCAGGCGGCAGAACTCGACTGCTGCTTCAGTATGTCCTCTCCGTTCGCGCACACCACCGCTCTTGGCCTGGAGGGGGATGATGTGGCCCGGTCTTCGGAGATCGTCGGCGCGAGCACTCGGAGAGGCAAGGGTTCGGCATGCGAGAGAGCGGTCCTGTGCCGATATACCAGTGGTAACAGATGGGTCACTTGAGTCGACGGAGATAGTGTACGCGGTACCCTTCGGATCGGCATTTTCGAGCACCATCTGGGGTAGACCGAGTCGGGTCGCAATTTCAGGGGAGACGGGGGCGCAAATCAAACCACTGTATCAGAGAACAATAAATCAGCGACTGTGGTATAACAAACGCAGAGAGTTGGGGTGGGAAGAAGGGTTCCCGACCTTGTAAAGCGGACCAAGAAAGCCATCTGAGCCGGGGTAATTGAATCGGCGGCAATGATAAGATCGCCTTCATTTTCGCGGTCTTGTGAATCGAGGACAATTATGAATTCTCCATCCTCTATTCAGAAGCGTAGGGGTGTTAGCATTTACCGGTACAAAAGCGGCTCGGGATGTTGCCTGATGCATGCGCCGAGGGCGCAAATGGAGAGGTTGTAAACGGGAAAAGCAAAAGAATGTATACTTACTGAAGGCCTTAACTGTGTTTTCAATTGAATCGAATTGAAGGCTAGAGTTGGTGTCGGCAGGCATGTTGGATGGCGTAAGATTTGCCCCTCACTCAAGCGGGGCAGAGGTAAATTTGTGGTTTTGGATTGTGGTTTCTTGTTGATTAGAAATAGAACCGTCCAAGCCTAACCCCGATTATGCTGATGTATGCAAGTAAGGTTGTAAAATCAGTTGAAAATGGTGGAATTGACTCTTTTCCCCGAGTGAATTAAATGAGTCAAGCCAAAATGGGGATTTTGGGACCGGCGTGCGGAGAAGCGGGGGATTTATTAACGAAATGCGACTCTAAAGTAAAGGAATAAGTTCAGCTACAACAGAGAAGAACAAAATTGTCTAGAATTCAGATGAGATATTTCTATCGTCAGGAAGTTCTAGGAGTACAACGGATACATAGAGGGCTGGAAGCAAGCGGAAGAGAAAGGAAGGGAAGGAAGGAAGGGAAATCCGGGACTCAGTCGATCACTAATGGTTTGTCATGTAAAATCAGCGCCGCGGGAGATTTAGCAAGTTAACTTATCCCACTTCCCTAAATTTAAGGTACTACTCCGTACTACTGGTATTCACTTGCGTTTCTTTATAAATTTATCTACTCCCTGGACATTGATGCTGCCGATTTATCGCTCATCTCTTCCGTTCCTGAGGTAGATCGCAATAGACTGTTATAAGGATAAGCCCCTGATCTACTCCGTACGGCGTAGTGAACTTCAATGGAATTGGTTCAAGTTTGGGTATCTATATTTTATTATAATATTTTACAGGCTGAACAGCAACTGGCATCGAGCGAATGCTGGCCAGACTTTCAGACATCTGATGAAACTCAAGTTCCCTGTGTATATTTCCCCCTCAAACGCCAACTGATGCAATAAAAACCGATCATCATGAATAAGTGCCAGTCTATAATCCAGTCCCAAAGCAACGTGAAAAACACAACCGCAAAAAGCCGAAATTTCACATCTTGAAGGCTTCAATCATCGCTTATCGCTTGAGATGAGAGTAATCTCTTAAGACACCCATCATATGCGTGTTCGTCGTTTTGCCACTGCGACGAGGTTTCTTGACCTTCTTATGTTCGATCTTGGGTCGCGCCTTGACAACCTTGTTTTTGTTCGTAGGGGTAATCCCGGCCTTCTCTAACTCCTCCTTGACGGTCTGCTGGTCGGGAACCCTAATCTTCTCCCAGATCTGACGGAACTCGTCATCAAAATGTTCTATCAGGGAGGGGTCGTTGGCCCACACCATCTTGGCATGGTCGTCTTTTTTGTTGCGAGTAACAAGGAGTTTCCCTTCTTTCTCCAACCGGTTGATGGCATCTTCTACATTCGGCCAGCCTTCCCGCAGTTCACGGACACTCATTCCAGCAGCGGTAGGCTGAGACTGGAGTTTCTGGAGCAACTGCTCACCAGTGCGAATATTGTGCGGTGGGCGAAAACTGAATGTGCCTTCTCCGTTTGCTCCACTAGGATCATACTGGACTTTCTCATGCATCCGAAGGATGCTTCGTAGTGCCTGAACATAACCCTGATCGTTGGCCCGATGCTGGAGAGAAAGGTAGGAGACGATATCGGTAAATCTGAGCGGGACGCCCTTGTTTTTCATATGTTCAATCGCAAAGATAACCTGCGTCATGATATCCTTGCCCGTGCCAGTATTGGCAGGCTGCGAGTAGACGATATCTGCATCGTGCCTTTTTCGCTTGACTTCGCCGCTCGGAGTGGGTGTGGGGGTCGAAGATGGTACTTGTGAACTGCTGGCGGAGTTGTTGTTATGGATAAATCTCCTCTGCTGCGGCATGCGATTCGCATAATCCACGACACCCGCGTTGAAGCTTTTGAGCTGCTGTTGGAGATGCGACATGGCTGCGAAGTATCAAGCAAAATCAAGCCCACGATTAAGAGAAAAAGAAGATGACGTGAAGGATGCAGAGGTTAGTAATGAGGCAAGGCTTGGCTCACCGGAGCCAAACAGAGCTCAAGTAAAGGTCGCGATAGCTCATTCGAAATGCAGGGAAGAAAAGTCAGTCAGTGAAAGCTGTCCAAGTATACCCTGGAACAAGGCGCAACGAGAAGGCTGTTGACAGCCTTTGTTGGGCTTGATAGATGCACTGGTCTTTTTTCTTCTCCGGCCACAACCTCCTGGTTGGAGTAACACTTAATCACGTGAACCCCCCAGCGCGCTTAACCGCGTTGAGCCCGAATTCAATGTGTGTCTCTTCACCCTTTGTCAAGAATCAATTATTTATCATTCAACAGAGGTTTTATCTTCTTTTAACTTCTGTTGCTCCTCATATACACTTCTGTTTCCACCCAGTCATGACCTAATTGCAATCCTGAGCGTTGTGTACATGTGTGAAGGACAGTGCAAGTCACGCCTATAGCAACATCGTCCGTTCGCCTAGGTACACGACGATTGCTCTGTGATTCTCTTGATTAACTAGGCTAAGCGGCTTCTTGCTACTACCAAACTACGGCCGACATGGCGACCGCTACAATCGAATTGCCTTATCTGTCTTCTCATTACTCTATTGCGGAGTCGACCCTCACCACTCTTACTCAAGCTCCTACCGTCGAATTAGTGAACCAACTCCTTGAAGCCATTACGAAGAAGGCACGAGAATATGATGATCTCAAGTCTGATAAGCTTCGCTTGGAGGTAGAGCTTGAGAATGCTGTTCGCAGCAGTGAGTCCAAGGTCAAGGTCTTGAAAAGCTCTGTCGAGAAGGGCCACGCAGAAGTTGAGGAATCCAGAAAAAAACTACACGAGTCAGGTTTGTGTTAACGGTAATATGCTATGGTACAGTCACTAATGTTTCTATAGAAAATATCCGATCTAACTTGGAGTCCGAAATCGCCGCCTTGAAATCCTCATCTACGTCCAATGAATCCGAAGTCAGCTCTTTGAAGTCTCGCATCTCTTCCCTAGAAGCTTCCAACAGGGATACACTGGCCCTCCTTGAATCAAAATCCGCAGCATACGATAAACTAGCGGAGGAGCTTTCGATGCAACACAAGAAAACCATTGAATTGAGACGTGAGCTTTCTACTGCTGAGCAGAACCTTCAGGCTGCAAACTCAGCATCCGCAAGTGCTCGTTTCCGCGAACAGAGTCTTCAGCAGGACTTGGATTTGACCAAGAAGAACAACGAATGGTTTGAAACGGAGTTGAAAACGAAATCTGCCGAGTACCTCAAATTCCGCAAGGAGAAGAGCGCTAGGATTGCCGAGCTTCAGCGTGAAAATGAGGAAGTTAGTGCAACCATGGACTCCTTGAGGCGGAGCGAGAATGCTCTCAAGAGTCGGCTGGATGAGATGGACCAACGATATGAAGAGTCGCTCTCGAGCATCCAGCAGCTCAAAGAGGAGGCTATCCAGACAGCTGAGTCGTTCAGAATCGAATTAGATAGTGCAAGCCGCCTCGCCGAATTGCAAGGAAACGCTGCAGACACCGCCAAACAGCGTGTACAGGAATGCCAACTGGCCTTGGAAAAGGCAAGGGATGATGCAGCAGAGGAAATTTCCCGACTTCGCGTGGAGGTTGAAACGGAACATGCCGACAAAGAAGCTGCCGAGCGTCGTGTTGCTGAACTTGAGCTCACAGTGTGCCAACTCGAGTCAGAAGGGCCCACCGGTAGGAGATCCATGAGCCCAGCTCCTGGCTTGAATGGAGGCCCTAGCACCCCCGTTCGCGCCGGTACACCTGTTGGTACATTTTCACCGCGGGCATCCCGGGGCAAGGGCAGTCTTAGTCTCACTCAAATGTATACTGAATACGACAAAATGCGAACACTGCTGGCCACAGAGCAAAAGACGAACCAAGAACTTCGGTCAACTTTGGATGAGATGGTTCAGGATCTTGAAGCAAGCAAGCCAGAGATCGACGAACTGCGTGCTGATCATGCAAGATTGGAGAATGCTGTTGTGGAAATGTCTAACATTCTCGAGACAGCCGGAAAGGAAAGGGACGATGCAACGAAGGAAGCAAGGAAGTGGCAAGGTCAGGTGGAGGGGTTGGCTCGGGAGGGGGATATTCTACGCCAGCAGCTTAGAGACCTAAGTGCACAGGTGAAGGTTCTGGTTCTGGAAGTGGCCGTCTTGAAAGAGGGTGAGGGTAGCTATGATAGGGAAGAGCTTGAGAAAATTGCTCGTAAGGAGGTCGAGGACTCCACTATAGACCTGACTCCTACAGGGCGCTTCATTAGCCAGCACTTGATGACATTTAAGGACCTCCATGAACTTCAGGAACAGAACGTCACCTTGCGACGGATGCTGAGAGAACTCGGCGATAAGATGGAGGGCGCTGAAGCTCGGGAGAAGGATGTTGCTCGTCAACAAGAACAGGAGGAACTGAAGGAATTGAGAATCAGAGTACAAACATATCGCGATGAGATCGCGAACCTTGTAGCCCAGACAAAGAGCTACGTTAAGGAACGTGACACTTTCAGGAGCATGCTAACACGTCGGCGTCAGACGGTTGGCGATTCTTCTGCTTTCTCTCAGTCTCTCCCGCTCGGCGCAGCGCCCCCTGTTGCTGCCGATGAACATATGAAGGACGCGCCGGATTATGCTGAGCTACTGCGCAAGGTGCAAGCACACTTTGACAGCTTCCGCGAGGAGTCCGCCACTGATCATTCTGCGCTAAAGCAACAAGTCAATGAGCTCTCGAGGAAGAACAGTGAACTGATGAGTGAAATTAGCAGGTCCAGCAGCCAGTTGGGTGCTGCTACTCAAAGGGCGGAATTGCTGCAAAGCAACTTTAGCATGCTGAAGAGCGAAAATGCTGAGCTCCAGAAACGTTACGCTTCGCTGTTCGAGAATGCAAACCGTCAGGATCTCAAGACACAACAAGCAGCCGAAGATTTGGTGGAAACGAAGGGTCTTGTTGAAAGCCTTCAGCGGGAGAATGCAAACTTGAAGGCTGAGAAAGACCTCTGGAAAAATATTGAGAGAAGACTGATTGAAGACAATGAGACGTTGCGGAATGAGAGGAGCAGGCTTGATTCCCTCAATGGTAATCTGCAGACGATCCTAAATGAGCGTGAGCACACTGATTCAGAGAGCCGTCGTCGTCTGCAGCTCAATGTCGAATCGCTTGAATCGGAGTTGCAATCTACTAAACGTAAACTCAATGATGAAGTTGAAGAGTCCAAGAAAGCGGCCCTGCGCAGAGAGTACGAGCATGAGCAAAGCCAGAAACGGATTGATGATTTGGTGACAAGCTTGGGATCGGTTAGGGAAGAATTGGTGGCCACTAAGACTACTAGAGATCATCTGCAGTCTAGGGTGGATGAGCTGACAGTTGAGCTCCGGAGTGCTGAGGAGCGCTTACAGGTTATCCAGTCTAGACCTAGTGTTTCTGTTGCTCCAGCTGAGGCGCCTACAACTGCAGAAGAAGGCGCACAAGAGACTGGATTGACCCGTGAGCAGGAGCTGGGAATTCAGGTCGCTGAGTTGAGGCGTGACCTCGATTTAGCTAAAGGCGAGCTTGAACATGCCAAGGAGCAGGTTGAGGACTATAAGGCTATCAGCCAAGGAGCTGAGGAACGCTTAGAATCCGCCACTGAGACACACGAACAGTATCGCGAGGAAACAGAACGCCTGGTTGAAGAGAAGGAAAAGAAAATTCAAGATCTCGAGAAACGGATTGAAGAGATCTCGTCCGAGCTTTCCACGACCAATAGTGAACTCTCGAAACTTCGCGATGAGCAGGGAGATGTTGCCCGTCGTCTAGAGGAACAGAAGTCCAACTTGGAAGCCGAAATTACGAGGTTAAAGGATGAGAATGAACGCCAGCTTGCTGCAGCCCAATTCCATCAAGCCGACCTAAAGGCTCAGGCGGAGATTTCACAGCATGCCCAGCAAAATTATGAAAGTGAACTGGTTAAGCATGCCGAGGCTGCGAAGAACCTTCAGTTAGTTCGCTCCGAAGCCAATAAACTGAAGCTCGAGCTTGTTGAATCTCGTACCCAGGCCGATATGTACAAAAAGGATCTGGCGCAACAGGAAGAAAGTTGGAATGAGCTGAAAGGGAGATATGAAAGTGAGATATCCGAGTTGCAGAAACGCCGCGAGGAAGTCTTGCACCAAAATTCCTTGCTTCACTCCCAACTTGAGAATATCACGAACCAAATTTCTGCCTTGCAGCGGGATCGTGTGAACATTTCTGATACCGAGAACGAAGGAGAAAACACAACACACAATCTGGAAGGTCTTCAAGAGGTCATCAAATTCCTACGTCGTGAAAAAGAAATTGTTGATGTTCAATATCATCTGTCAACACAGGAGAGCAAACGTTTGCGCCAGCAACTCGAGTATACCCAGTCTCAACTCGACGAGGCGCGGCTCAAGCTTGAGCAGCAACGTCGCGCTGCTGCCGATAGCGAGCATACCGCTCTGAGCCACAACAAACTCATGGAGACCTTGAACGAACTTAATCTTTTCCGGGAAAGTAGCGTCACTTTGCGTAACCAGGTCAAGCAGGCGGAAACTGCCCTTGCAGAGAAGTCTACTCGTGTCGATGAACTATTACAACAAATAGAGCCCCTTGAAACGCGGATAAGGGAACTTGAGAATGTGGTGGAGACCAAAGACGGGGAGATGAAGCTCCTACAAGCAGACCGGGACAGGTGGCAACAACGCACCCAGAATATTCTCCAGAAATATGATCGTGTTGACCCTGCTGAAATGGAAGGGTTGAAGGAAAAGCTTGAAACTCTAGAGAAGGAGCGAGATGAAGCTGTATCAGCTCGCGACACCTTGCAGGAACAAGCGGCTACTTTCCCAGAACAGTTGAAGGTGGCAGAGGACCGAGTGCAGGAATTGCGTGCAAAACTTACGGAACAATTCAAGGCTAGGTCCAAGGAACTAACTGGCCGTATCAACGCTAAACAGATGGAGTTGAACACCGTGGTGCAGGAGAAGGAAGTCATCCAAGAGGAATTGAAGACGGCCAAAGAGGAATTGAGCGGGTTGAAAGCTAAGTTGGCAGAGAAACCAGTTGCACCAGTCATTGAAGAAAGACCTGCTGGTTCTCTTGTTGACTCGACGCCTGCCTCTCAGTTCCCTGTACCAATCACTCAACTGCCAGTTCCTAGTGACGACGAAAGAGTGAAAGCACTTGAAGAGAAGGTGCAACGCCTGGAAGCTGCTCTTGCTGAGAAGGAGGCCGCCTTAGCCGCCAAAGATTCCGAGTACGAGACCAAGGCTAAAGAACGCCTAGAAAAAATGAGGGAGACCTTCAACAATAAGATGGCTGAAGTCAGAACCGCCCACCGACAAGAGATAGAAAAGTTGAGATCTAGTCAAGAAGCCGCATCCCAGCCGCAGGAACCCGAGACTCCTGTGTCGAAACCAGATCAGGTTCCTGCGACTCCTGCAACTCCCGCAAAGACGGAAGGCGAGCTACCGCAACTTACCGATGAACAAGCGAGGGCTCTAGTTGCTAAGAACGAAACCATCCGGACTATCATCCGAAATAATATTCGGACAATGGTTGCTAAGGAGAAAGAGAAACAGGGAGCCCAGGCAGGCGTAAGCCAAGAGGCCTTGGTCTCTATGGAGCAAAGATTCAATGAGGAGAAGGAGGCGCTCAAGAAAGCCCACGAGGAAGGCCTGGAAGAGAAGATCAAATCCGCCGTGGAGCTATCTGACAAGAAAACGTTGGTTAAGATGAGTATGCTTGATACCCGGTGCAGGAATGCGATGGCCAAGGTCGACGTCGTCCAGAAAGCGGCTACCGAGACTCCTCAGAAGCCTGTCGTTGAGGTGTGGGAAGTAGCTAAGGTAACTAAGGCTCCACCTCAAACCCAAGCGTCCAAGCCTGCGCCGGCTGCATCCCCTGCACAAATATCATCTCCAGCTCCGGCCCCAACACCTGCGCCAACACCGGCAGCAGCGCCGACGCCTTCCCCAGCACCAACACCAATTGCTGTTGCTGTAAACCAAAAGCAAGGCCCTGTAGCACCCGCTCCTCAAACGGCAAACGCCCCAGCCAAGGGACCAGCGCCAGCTGAAGTGCAGAACCAAGCAGATGGACAACAACAACAACACCGACACCAACAACATCAACCACCACAAACAGCCGATGGCGTAGCGCCACCAGCAGCAAACACTCCCGTGAACCCCTTCGGGCAAAGTCAGAATAAGCAGCCTGCATCACTCCCCAGTAAACCCCCAGCTGGTGCTGGCACTGGAGTTCTCAGAGCTCTTCAGTCCGGGTTGCCAGTTGTACGTGGCGGTCGAACAGGCGGCCGTGGTGGTCATCAGCAAAATCAATTTGGCTCACAGACTCAGCAACAGCAACAACAACAACAACAACAACAACAACAACAACAACCACAGCAGCAGGGTCAAACTCAACAGTCCCAGCTGCAGCAGCAAGGTCAACAATCCCAAAGCCAACGTGGCACTGGTCTCCCTCGAGGTCGTGGAGGGCGAGGAGGCCATGGCCGAGGTGGCAACCAGAATGTCCAAACTGCAAACCTACCACAAGGGCAAGGACAATCCAGCCCTGGGGGTGGACGTGGTAACCTGAGTGCTCATGCTCGTCAGTTCGTTCCCCAAGGGAACAAGCGGGCCCGAGATGACGGTGGAGAGGGAAGTAATGAAGGAGCAGGAAAGAGAATGAGAGGGGGTGGTCATGCCAGAGGTTCATAACACAGTCGAATTTTTTTTTTCCATTTTTGTTTATTTCCACACTCTTCATTTCTGTACCTTTACGCCTGAGATTTGTTTGACTTAGGATTGAAGCGTCTACGAACATTCCAAATCATATTATACGGCCCTTCCGGAGACACAGAAGGTAGTCAGAAAAAGGCACATTTATTTCCTTTGTTCATGTCCATAAGATAATTGCAACTTGCCACTAGATAATCAAGTTGGATGCACCGATTTCCACTAGCGATCCATTAACCAAACACAACGAATCTCCCATATCAACCAAGAAAACATCCTTCATTAAATTCAATCAGGGTATAATGCGCACTCGGGGGAGGCAAAACAAACAAAACACACACACAATCATAAATCCATCAAACACATCCATAAGCCAGGACACCCAATCAACCCAGAAGGCAGACATAAAATTCACCTCCTCCTCCCACCCGCGCCCGAACCAATAAGCCTAACAAGAACCTCTCTCTCCTTCTGCAACACCACCAACCTAGCATCCTCAATCAACCTCCCCTCCAACGCCTGAATCCCCTGCGCAGCAGCCATAACAGAACCCATCTTCCGAGTCGCCCTCGCGCGCCTCCTCTGCCCAAACCCAGTCCCAGCCCCCCAAACAACCGTCCAATCTCTAATCGCCACGTTCTCCGACACCTCACACCCCGCGCAGATCTTCGAATGCGCGCCTATCGACGCCCGCCGCTTGACGATCGCCAGCGCCTCGATTGTAACAGCAGAGTGAATGTGCGCGCCCGGGTGGACCGTTGCCAGCGGCCCGACTGTGACGCTTGACGAGATGCGAATGGGCAAGCCGTCTGGTGTGCGTGGTTGTTGGAGCGTCGGAGGGTGCTGGGGTATGGTGCCGATTGTGCTCTTTTCGCTGATTATCGTGTTCTCGCCGATGGCGATTGGTCCTTCGTAGGAGTAGAACTTCGCCCGGGGGTGGATTATTGCTCCTGCGCCTATTGTTATTGTGTGGGTGCCGTGGAATATCACTGTTTCTGCGACTGTTGCGGTGGGGTGGGCTGTTACGGGTGCGCGGGGGGTCGGGGCTGGTGAGGTTGGGGATGTTGGTGATGGGCGGGTGTGTTGGGGGGGTGGTTTGAGGTGGACTTGGGTTTGTCGGGGGTCCATCTTGTGGGTTTTGTTCAAGTTGTGGGTTGGTTTGAAGGTTGGGTAATGTTAGTAGATTATGTGTTCCAGTATGAAGTTGGGGTTGAGTGCATTTATTGTGGAGGTGCGGAGCTCGGGAATAACTCCGAGTTTCTAATCAGTGCCGTGATTTTTTTTTTTTTTATCTCCGCAAGATAGGACGGAACATGTGACTTGTAGAAATTAGAATTGGGATGTGGTTTTCTACTATCCGTACGTAGTTTTATATACAGTGTAACTCATCTTATCATCCCATCTGGGTATCTCTGGAAAACAATTCTGATCGTGAAAGCCAATGTCAACCCAACGCCGTCCATGCTCGGGACAGTCCTGCTAAGTCACTAGCCAAATTCTTGGAAAGGATCACTCAGTTCTTTTCCTCGCCGTTGTCTTCGTTTGGTGTTGAGGGCTTAATCCCGTTCCTCTTGCGCCATGCCCAGACACCCCGGTCGACCTCTTCCTTTGTCATCCCGTCGCGAACAAGACAGAAGGTAACCCCAAGTTCCGTTTCAACATTCCGATTGCGCGCCTCATCGTCGAAGAAGAGCATATCGTCATACCTGATCCCGCTAACCTGGTGAATTCGCGAAAAATGCTGGGTCTTGCTCGCCGGGAAGATCTGGACGTAGGTAAAATAATCTAGGGCACGAACCGATTTCGTCTTCGCTGCGGGGTTATCCGAGAAGGTAGGAATGATGTGAAGGGCCTTCAGCATGTCCCGGGCAAGGTCAGGGGCATGGGTTCGGGAAGCCAGAGCGAGCGGAATCGAGTGAGTCTTGCATGCGTAGATGATGGCCGATACCGCGGGATAGAAGGCGAACGACTCATTCCACCTGTCACATAAAGAGGGTAAGTACTTCGGGCGGGATAACATTCTTCATTTGCACAAACGATATGCATACCGGTCAGTACACCGAGAGTTATTATCACGCGGCTTGATCGGTGCGCTGACATGTGTATCTACCCAGAATGGCCATAGAGTGTAATCCAGATCAAAGGCGATCAGCTTTGGGAGGGGAAGCCCATCGTTGAATGTTGCTGGGGCCGTAGACGCATCCTCCAGGGGCTGTGTGTTGGTTCTTCTGGCGCGCATCATATTCAAACAGTAAATCTAGACGAGAGCTTCTTGGGAAGTCAATCGGGAGTCAAATCCACCGCGAGCCAAAAGTCGAAAGAGGTCACGTGCGCGAGACATTGCTTTCTTGTCCTCCCGTTATTCTTAATGCTTCTCTTTGTACTCCGTACTATACTTCTCCTTTAAGGGGCTCAGTAGTAGAAATGGTTAAATCAGAAACATGGGCAGACGCGATAGTATTATCTTTCCCCCGTTATCTTATTAAAGTGTGCAAATTTTCGGATCAGGAAACACTCCTCCCATACCAGTCCTACAAAGGACTATAGATGAAACAATTATTCTTCTCCAAAATCCTCCAAATCTGCTGATGATCCTCGAGACCTGTAATGTCCATCTCATCTTTCAGAGTCTTCCTATCGGCAGCATAACGCATAATCTGGGTCTGCTGTTTAAGATCCAGAATACCTTCCGCGCCGACGGCACTCGCAATAATCCGGCGCCAAATTTCGAATGTGAAGCCAAAGCGCCAGGTCTCCTTCTCCTTGCGGATGACTCGAGTGCCGGAGACAATGCGAGCATTACCCTTTCGCGAGCGGGCAGGCTGTGTTGGAATGCATGGTGGGAACAAATAATTTCCTGTGGCGACAATGGGGTCAGCCTCCCATCTGGTGATAGTGGTCTCAACGCCCTCCGTGATGGATGACTGAAGGACAGGAAAGTTTGCTTCGAATGTTTCGGTTCCCGGGTGAAAGGGACCCCTGGGAGCAGGTTCGGTGACTGGGATCTCAACAGGGGGAGAAGGTGGCTCCGGGGAGCTACTATGTTTGGTTATTTCGAAGTCTTCCATGTGTCGGGTGATGTCTTCAATGTGTAATGCAGACGGATTGGACTCGTCTCTGTCCTCATCTTCCTGCTGGTCTTGCTCCTTCTCTGAGCCATCAACTGTGCAATCTTTACCTTCCCAAAGCAGTATTCGAGAGATGGTCATCATCCGCAAAGCAGTGATCCAGAGATCTGTGTCACGCACGCCCTCTTCGTTCAGGGCTTCCATACGAACGCGTTTGGTAAGCCTGGTATACTCAGTGTTCTTTTTGTTTTGTAACTTCCTCTGCGCAGCGGTGTCAATTTTGTGGCTGGATTCTGCGTTCGCCTGGGTAGTAGCATCCACAAGCCCCTGATCATCACCGTCATTCGGAATTTCGTCTCCTGAGTCAAGGAGAGCTTTGTTCTCGTTTATAGCCTCAGCCTTTTCTAGTAACTCGTTTGCAATTTGGGGAAGATTCTCGTTAGGAAGCCAGATAATGCTTTTGCGATGCGCGGTCTCAGGCAAGGTCAGAGATTTGCCTCCGGGAAGGAATTTCAAGAGTTGTTCCGAGGATCTTTGCATGCACAGCATACTCGCAAGGTGCACAGTGCCGCTCTTCGCCATGGAAATGTTGGATAAAACCAGGTAAGCAATTGAGCGCAGGCCACGGGTACAGGCGAAGCGTTTGAGATCATCATGTGCTGTGCCCTTGATCGGGGTTGATTTGAAATGGCCTGGGGAAGATGGTCAGCATTTATCGGAATGCCATCAGGTCTCCATGAGATAAGCTAATAGATACCTACCAGCGCTCTGTCGAATGGCCTTCTTCCCCTTGCTTGGAGACTTCGCAGGACGACTACCTCGCGTGCTCCATTCATTCGCCTTCCCGATTGTGACTTTAGCAATGTCTCTGATATGAGGCTGCCCATCGTGCTTAGGCTCAACAATAGCTTCGGCATCACTCTCAAGGAAGTCAAGATCACTTTTGATGTAAACACGAGCAAGATTTTCCATTCCCACAGATCCGAGAGGATTGCCTCCCAGATCAAACTTCTTGAGCATGTAGCAGTTCTTGAATGAGCCGAGGAACCCGCACCACACTATCTTGTCTTCACTCTTTGGGCTGATATTGATATTGTTGTTCGAAATGTCGAGCTCCCTCAGCTCACCCGCATTGAGTGCAATTATTTCACCCAGCTTCGGTAGAGATTTAATGGTAAGACTGTTTCCTTGGAGGTGGAACTCGGTTACTTTGGCAAGATCCCCCTTGATGCACTCAAGAAGATCATCGATGAATAGGGAGAGATCTTTATCTGTCAACTTCTTGTTTGCAATGTCAATCTCCAGCGTAGAGTCTCGTGCTGCGGCTTTGAAGCCGGGTCCATCTGGTAGTCGCTTTCTCTGTGTTTGAATCAGATCCTATTACTTGAGCTTATCCATATGTTGTGGGTTGAGACTCACCAAGTCCCTGGAGAGCACTCGCGCGAACCTTTCGCCATCGATTTTCCTCTAGCGAGGACTTAGTGTAAATTTGTGACCCAATGAGCCAAAGGTCGCATTGTAAATAATGGTAGTGGCCTTACCGCTGAATAGTTCAATTTCCCCATTCTTGCGTATCGTGTTGTTAATCAGGCTTCTTTTACTTGGTAGATACGCTCCGGATGGAAATGGACGAGAATACAATGGCAGAACAGGATATGATACTCAGATCAAGTTGCCAGTAAGACAAGATACAGGCGCTGAGAGCAATACAGAGATTTGCCTATATGCCAAACAATGAGTAGAAAGACAGTAGAACTTCTGGTATAGACTTACATAGTATATGGGAAGGCCAATTGGGGGAAGAAGACCACAACAGGCAACAACAGCAATCAGCAAAGAACTTACAATAGCTCAGTGTTAACAAGAAGAAGATTGCCCAGAACAGAAAGCTACAAAGCCGTGACAAAGAGAAATAAGTATAACTCTTTTAAGCATATCTGGCTAGGATGCTGAAGGAAAGGAGATCCAACAGTTAAAGATGAATACGGGAAGAAGGCGGGACGGATTGACTGTCTTGTGACTACTGAAACATTGTGCTTTGTTGTTGTCAGGCTTACTGTAATTAGAGGATGCTTTTACCTTGTATTCACTGCCTGACCTTGCTTTGCCTATCCCCTTTTCCATGACAGAATTGATGATACAATGAATACCTCCGAGTCTCAAGCGATCTCCCGTCACTAACCTCACAATGGAAAGCACAATCACACATCGAATTATGGGCTATGAATAGTTTGGCGATGCAACTGAATGTAGATAGCTGCATTATGCAGCAAATGCCCTTGTTTTCTTAGTAGCCATGGTCTCTTGATATTCTAGAAAAAGTTAACAATATCTTTGAACTCCTCCAGCAGAATTGGGTCAATATCATCCCAGGTGGCATGCGATGGGTTTGTTTCAAAAGCCTCAGTCGTTTGGTTGTCCTTATATTTCTTGGTATTCCTTGTCTCGCAATATTCATCCTCAGTAGCCAAGCAACGCTTTCGCTTGTCCCGGCCAAGGTGACTAATATCCGCCACCTCGGTGGTAGGTTGACCACCATTATTGGCGCCTTTGCGGCTAGATGAACTGCATACCCTTGGTTGAAACACAGTTTCTCTGGGTGTCCCTACTGTCTGGGTAGGTGATGGTATCCCATGTTTTTCGTGCATCAAAGGATCACTGAACGAGGACGGGAGTATAAACCAGGGCTCATCAGGGTAAATCAAATCGTCTTTCGTTTTGACCTTCTTGTCTAAATCGTTCCCTATGTTGGTTGTCTGCGCATGCGGACTTGTAGAACCGATACTGTTGCCAAAGAGCAGAGCAGATGGTGAAGGTAAATCATCGAGGCTGTCACTTCCATAGTCACTTGTCGAGTCCTTGCTGCTAACAGCCGAATATAAGGGACTATTTGTGGCACTTCTTTTACAAGCAGCGTCTCTGCGACTGGCGTCTGAATCTTGGCAAGGTTTCTGCAATGTGCCTCGTAGCCCAGGATCGATCACATTGCTCTTCCAAGCAGTGCTACTGGTTATCTGCGCGTTGTTCTTGGTGATGCTTGCAGATAACGTCAATTGATTGAGTCCGTTTGATCGGTTAGATCCTCCAATAGACTGTTTTCTATTTACCCGTGGAGGTTTCTCAAGTCCTTCTCGGCAACAAAGGTGCTTGCACCTGTAAACCATTTAGACCCCCCATTCAGGAAGAGCGGGAAGGGAAGACAATAGTACATTGTTTTGTCCTTGCATTTATGGTTGCACTTCCATCTACCATTCTCAAGCTGGGTTGGTTCCTCTGCTTTGTGTAGTTCCTTCGCCTGCGCGGGTTCTTTGCTCTTCTTGGCTATCTTTTTCAATGGCTTGTTTTCACATAACAGAGACGGTATATGATCCATGACAGGCCAATCGGTAGCATTTTCTGCTCATCAAACCATTAGACCAGATAACGGCATGATATAAAATTAGGGGGTAGTACCAGCTTCCAGGAAGTCGTTGAAAAGAGAGTCATCACTGCCGAAACTGTCTGGGTTGTGTTCCACGTTGGGCTTCATTCGTGAAGAAGTATTGCTGCGTGGGCGTGACATATTCATCATATGTTTCTGGCTCATCTCATCCGACCTATTAGTTGTACGAAAGGGGAACAAAGAAGCTGGAAGGGCCGGTCTCAATTCTGCTGATCTCAGAGTTCCAGCTTCAAGCAGTCAGCAATAGAGAATGTCTTAACCCCTTGGAAAACAAACCACATACCAATATCATCACACATAACATAGCACGTAATGTACTGATCTTGGCTTTTCATTTCTGCGCTCAACGCTATCTCCTGGCTGCTTTGGACCTTACTTGCGCTGATTCGATGTTAGACTCGGGAAAGAGTAAAGGCCACAAGCTTTTCCCACCAACCTCATCCGTCGGAAATCGATCATAAAGCCGTCAGAGGTTTCCGCTAAGAAACACACATGTATAGAACGCCTCTGATAAGTTGTTGGGCATTTTTCGTTCATGAATGCGACTTCAGCTTTGAAATAAACTCTCACGGGAGCGCCGTGTCGTGCGTCCTGTCAGAGTTTTAGCAAAGTCCTTGAGGTTCAATAACTTTGCCCATACAGTTTTCACCATCTTGACAGACACACGTAACTTAGGGAAATCCGCGAGACGCCCTAGCAGTTTTAACCCAAATGGAGGGTTTTTGCTCAATACCATGTCGATATTTTGGGGTTCTGTGCACTGTAGGGCTTCGATATTAATTATTCCAGCAGCTGCTAACTTTCTCACAGCAACAGCACCGATCTGTTCAATCTGCTTCATTTGAAACGGAGAACTATCCCACACCCTGGCTGCAAAGCTTCTTGCAAGCTCCAGGGCGTTTCTGACAGCAACCGAGTCTTGGAGAGAGATCTGGCAGTCTATTATGCATCGAATCAGCCTATTAATATGTGAGAATATAAGGCTTTTATCTTGCTGGAAAGCAAACTTGTGTTTTTGGAACTGCTCGCCATCTGGAAACTCGACCACACCCAGCTCAGACTGGATGAGCAGTGATGTTTTATGGACTGGAAGCGCTACGTCCACCTTTACTGGAAACAATATGCCAGCTCCACGATTGATCTCTTTGTACAAGGACTTCTCTCCTGCTTTGAGGCGGACATCACGGAATTCCTCCGCTTGGGCGATTGCGGAAAGCTAGAGGTTGGATGATTAACTTGGATCTTAAACCACAGACATCTCACTTACAATCTGAGATATAGTGGCGTGACTCTTCAGAGCAAGAAATGTTTTCATTGTCTCATACCGCACATAATAGCGGGCCATAGCATCACCGAATTGTGTAGATCTAAGGCTTTCAGTGGAGACTAAGCCACTTTCTTGGAGAAGTCTGATGTCTTTCTCACATATTTGGCGAAGCATCTCGTCCTCGTCTTCTCTATCGGCCCCCTCCCTGAGTTGATAGTGTGTTGGGTTTCGTCTCAACCTCACAAATAAAAAGGTGCCAGCAAGCCATCTTCTAGCAGATTCAATACTGGTGACATTGCCTAGCCCAATTTCGGCGTTCAAGTGATCGATTAAGTTCATATGTAAGCAACTTTCGAGGCTTTCGGAGCCTGAGACCAGCTTTTCATAGTGATCGACTCGCTCCTTTCTTGTTAGAATAACGGCAACTGCACGGTTATCAAATTGGGGTCTCCCAGCACGCCCAAGCATTTGCATGATCTCGAGATCTGAATATTCTTTGCAGCCACCGTCCATCCAACCGACGGTGTTTTTGATAATCACGAGGTGACAAGGGAGATTTACACCTACTGCGAGCGTAGAAGTGCAACATACTATACTGATTTGGCCTTGTAAGAAGCCTGTCTCGATTGTGTGTCTATCAGTGGGATCGAGGCCAGCATGATGAAATGCGACACCTGCAGTCGTTGTGCCTTTGTCATAGGTAAAATCAGCAACTCAGTATTTCCAATATTATTTTGTAGGCTTCCCGTACTCTTCAAGTCTGCGTTGTTTACCTGAACGGGCTTGCTTGGTCCTTGCCACAACCTGGCCGGAGGATTGGACATTGACCACAAACGAGCGAGTTCCTTGGCCGTAGCTACGGATGAGTTTCTTGTGCAGCAGAAGATCATAATAGGCTTCCCACAGGAATGCATGGCGAGTACATCAGGTAGCCTGAGACTCGCGATCAGAACATAGATCCCTCGATGCCGTGTGCATACTTACCTCGAGCTGCACATCTTATCGAATGCAAAGTCATTGCTCTGGGACTGGTAGCCGTACACAAATCTCTGTAGTTTAACGGGACGGTATTCTTCTCCGAAATGCTCCCTGTGTGCTGGAACATGCTTGTTCGTTGCATCCTTGCCAAGCCAAGTTGCAATATCCTCAGAATTTGGGATGGTGGCGCTTAATGCAACAAAGCGCACATTGGAGCCGATTGTTTTCATCCGAGATACAACAGCTTCTAATGTTGCCCCGCGGAATTCCTTCAGGATGTGGACTTCGTCGATTAGGAAGAGCCTCACCAGCTGCATCAAACGCGCGTGGTCCTTCCATTTTCGCGTCATGCTATCCCATTTTTCTGGCGTTGTTATAATTATCTGGCTATTTTGAACACTCCTTACTTGTGTGTAATCGGTGTCACCAGTCAATTCAGCACACTGAAGGCCGAGGGAGTGAAACTTTCTGTTCCAGTCACGGAATCTTTCAGAGCAAAGTGATTTGGTAGGTGCCTGGTAGATGACCTTGAATCTTTCGTCTTTCAGGCTATTGAGCAAACGACAGATCGCTAATTCCATAACAACAGTCTTGCCACTTCCAGTAGGAGCGGCAAGTACAATATTGTCATCACCTCCGTAAACAGGCTGGAAACATTTAGATTGTACAGCATTGAAGGCTGGAAAATGAAATAGCGACCGATATTTGTCAGGAAGTTCATGTACAGACACAAGGACGACTCCTCGAATTGACATAGGTATATTCTGAAATGGCGTCTTGTGCGCTACAGCTGCGGCTACAGATGCTTCAAGGTTAAGTGAGGGAGGTGAGTTGTTAGACTGTTCAGGTCGAGCCTGATTATCTTGGTGCTGACTTCTGAAGTGACTAGCTTGTTCCCCATGCGGGAGAGATCTTTCAATCTGTAGCCTAAACAACGGGCTAGAAGGCGGCCTTATATCAAAGTCTGAGGAGCTAGATGGCAAGCTTTGATGCGGTGTGATATGGGGACCTTCTGATCCTTGCTGATCAGCTCACCAGGACAGGAGTATTGACATAGTACTATCCTCGCATGGACTGGAGACCCACCACGGAAGTATCGAGAAACCAGGTCTGGAGCACCACCCGGAAGTGTCTGGCGTGTGTGCAGGTGACTGTCTGTAGCTGAGGAATATTGAGTCCTCGCGGACTCATCTGACTGTGCAAGCAATTCCAGATCTTCATGCGCTACAGTCAGCCTCCATCCTAGTCTTGCAGTCACATAATCTTTGCCAAACTAACTTACCGAATGCGTCAAATTGCAGGTCATCATCATGAGTTCGAGCCCCAGATGCAGGGATATGATCTAGAAGCTCTTCTCTACGAGGTCCGCTCAAAAATGACGAGCTTCGAGCCCTTTCACTGAATCTTTCATCAATAGCAGCGCTCACGTTGGATCGGACGAGTGCAGGGAGCTGAGCACCGACAGTTCGTCTACACGAGGAGCCGTGGCGTGGTGCGAGAAAGGATCCAGGAATTTTCCTTCGCATGATGATAAGGCGACGATGGCAAACTAAGATGAGAAAATGAGTCGGCGTAACATGGATGAAAGAGAACTCGATTAAGTGCCATGAAAGAACGGGCCCGGTCACTTGAACTCGCCCTAATAGTACTAGAAAAGCGGGCAAACACGTGGGGAGCTCCCTAGAAGACCGGTGTCAGTATCACAATACGTTTGGCTCCTGGTGATCTCTTCCAGAGGGATTCCCAGGCTGCTCGGGTATATTAAGACTATTCCAAACTCATAAACACTTATACATTGCTGCACAACCGCACGTCAGGTTGGGCTGGTCAAACTATATACTATAATATCAAGATGACGTTTTAGTAGCCCCGACGTTGAGAAAAGAGAGAGAAAGGCCAGAGACAGGGGAAATATAAGTCACATGCACAAGATATATGTAGACATTGAAAGGATGGAACGAGAAAAGCTTCGCTTCTATCCATGCTTATTTACTTCCCATAGGACGTGAGGCCAATGCAAGGCGTAGTGTACACATCAACAAATGTGAGTTCGTATCGGTATCGTCAAAACCACAGATCTCATAGCTATTTATCAAAATAGCCGCCATTTGCGGTCCGGGCAGCATTGATCCTAGCATGCCCTGGTGACGTAGGCCGAGAGCTCGACAGCCCGGCATCCGACAGGAACGGTGTCCCAGGAAGTTTTATGGAAAACTCGTTTGGTGGTGGGGAGACAGGTGAAACATTATCGCTCTTGGAATCTTTCTCGTAGTGGTCAATACGAATCGGTGGTGGACGGAGGCCCTGGCGCTTGCCAGGATTGGAAGCTGAGCCCGGGTCTTCGCAAAGATAGGTAGCCACAAGCACTGCGAACGTCCCAAGAATAAACTAGAAGCGGACCTTTTAGCACATATTCTATAGAAGAGGGTCTCTGGGATACGAAGGGATGGTTCACACGTACATTCCCAGTGAGCTCAAACTCACACAGCCACATGCTTCCTAGCGAAGTGAGAAAAATGCTAGTAGCAGTAGCGACATTCTTCGCATCTCGATATGCATGGCCAATACAAAAAGAGGCCGCGATCCCTCCAATTGCCTGAACGATCACCGTAGACCAGACGGCCCAATTATACCCTCCGAAGAAGTCATTGGCAGCGATCTTTTCACCGTCCAAGAATACAACGCCAATGAAAAGTGCGGGGAATACGGAATATACAGCCAGTTGTACATTGCGGACCCAAAGCGACGTTGGCTTCGCGCTATCCTTTAGTACCTTTTCAAAATACACCCCGGCAAGGCTAGATGCGGCGCATGCACCAAGCGTGGCCAGAAGACCAACAATTGCATTCATTCGAGGGAAGGCGGTCATCATGTCCTCTTCAATACCCTCGTATGTTGCCGAACGTTTATGTAGATTTGTCTTATCCAGCTTAGCAGCCTTCCATTCTTCAAGCGATCGCGGAAAGGCATGATGGGCGATCTCGTCGTGAAGCGAAATATCACCAGAGCTGGTAATGGGAAACTGTACGATCCCGACGCCCACTAGGAGGAGTAACAGTAACCCCCACCTGCGCAGTGAGATACTCCTATTCAATAAAATCACGCTAAGGACGGCAGTCGCAATGAGTTTTAATTGATATGTCACCTGAAAGGTTGCAGCCTGTAAATTCGAAAGGGCGATGTATTTTAACGAATTCGCAAGCGTATAGAGGCTGGCGGGAATCGCAAGCTTCCAGCTGTCACCAGAAAAAACGGCAGCGGTCAGGGAGAAGAAAAGGGATGTCGCAGGAACCGATGGGGGCGCGGTTTTAGACACCTCGTATAATGCCATAGTAAGGGAGATAGCAAGTTTGACAACCTCGTTGAAAAAGACAGCGGTGGAAGTCAGGTATCGCTTGCCATTAGTTGGCGGCATTACTCGTGAGTAGTGTACTAACTATGCAGAAAGCCGTGTATTAATGATCTGGTTGCGAGACATCAAAGAGAATTTGACAACATACCAGCACAAATGCAGTATACTGTGCTGTTAACTGCAGTCAAAGAACATACTGTCAGCCAGGAATGAACATAAGCATGCAGCGACACTGCTAACGCCAGGGCGCCAAGAATATTACCAAAATCCATGACAGGGTCTTCCAGACTGGCCCCGATCCGGACGACGGGCGTTGTGCACCTTCTCCCATGTTGACAAGTTGACAACGTTGGTATTTGCCCAGTTGAGATTTAGTTCGTTCTCCGTGGAATGAGATGCCACAGGACAGGGTAACAGAATAATGTAGACCCCTTTTCGAAGATTGTGTCCACAAGGCGACAGGAGAAAGTTGTATTATTCTTGCCGAAGGTGATACATGCGACTTGGGAACGTCAGGGTTCAAGGAGTGGGATAGTCGCACCACTGAGATCAACGAGGTCCTTTGCGCGTTCGCAACCAGGACCAGGCGGAGCTCGACTCCAGCGTGAAGATGCCCTAGCAGACAATGAATGACAGAGGGATAAGGGGGATGGTTGGCAGGTGACAAAGACAGGAGTAGCAGGAGAACAAAGCGGAGGTCTTGGGGCGAAAGGGGAGGGCTGAAAGCCTGAAAGGTTTACAAGCCGTAAGTTACTAATAAACTGGGAAGATCTGGGGTATTTAAATGGGCATTCGTGTTGTTGATTGAACGTAACTGGTTTTGGGCGGTGTGGAGTCTTTGGTAAGTTTCGGTTGCCAACATCACTTCAAGTTTACTTCAGCCATTCGATTTTCTTTCCAATCCATGGTTATGAACAGAAGATGTGTGGGCTTGGATCGACTTCTCGTTTGATTTATCCATTGGAAGGCAATCTGACGTCAGGATCATGCCCTCCATTGGTCTTTAGATTGACACGCCTTGAATTCTGCAGCTTCAACGCAAGCCCACTCCCCATTAGGTCATTGCTGCACACATCCATTGGGCACAACGTACACAGTGCACCCGGGGAATCAGTATCATTTGAATATATTTTATATTGATTATTTTAGTTTCCCACTAAAATGGGTTTAGGATGGAGAATGTCTAGTACTAGTAACTTCTCTTTTTTTATTTTGGGAAGATCATGTCTAGTAGTACTCCGTATCTCCGACGCCATTCCCAAGGCTCCATCCCCGGAACAGGTTCTCTTCACCTGCAAATGCAATAACTTCCAGGTTTTTAGTGGATCTAGTCTAGACCTCAGCCCATCCTAAAGTTATCACTTAACAAGCTCACGCGACCTTTTTTTTTTTGTGGATCCCATCTTCTTTTCAACTTCTTTTCGCATCGCTTTTCCAGTACATTACAGGTAACTACTCCTTGGCGTATAGGAGTGGACTGCCTATATGTTCTTGTGAAGCGTTGGAGCTTACATGAACCTCCAGGAACTAGATCTATCAGGTATGCTTATTTCCATTGAATGGCCCTACATGCGAGGCTATTGCAAAGTAATTATTGTGGGGAAGAACAAATTTGGAACAGGACAAACCAGACAACTTTACGGAGTAAATATGACTAGTTTGGGAAGCCAGCCCCTCCAAAAAAAAAAAAAAAAAAAAAAACTAGAAGAGTGAACTTTCAGTTGAACTTATAGAATGCTTAAAGAGGTTAGAAACAAAGTATGATTCTAACTGTCTAGATGTGATAATATAGTACTGTTGTGCATCGCCTGGTTAACGTGGCTCAAATCCGTCATAAGAGAAGGCTGCAATAGCGAAGCATACTTCGAAAATAGATACTAAGGCTTTTACACCGAGTACCCGCCCTAGGTACACAGGCTATAGATACTACTAGTAACGCACGCATCTCAACTTGATCTGGTTGGTTAATGGTAAATATAAGTTTAAAATCCAGATGCTTAGGCCATAAATTTGGAAAGCCTGGTAGAGCGATATAGATATAACTACTAGTATAAGACGATCTTCCTTTTGCGGAGAAGTTGGAATGGAATTAGAAAGCAAATTAACCTTTTAATCCTTCCATTGTTTCTTCTTTCTATACTCATCATTAGACATAATCTGAGTAGTAATTACCTAGGTACTAGTGACCGTACAAGAAAACGACATCAATTAGCTGGCAAATCATCGCCGTGAGGTAAGAGTAGTAAGGTCAAGGAAATATATAATACAACGAATGATCAGCAACCAGCGAAGATGAGTAGGAAATATCAAGGAATGAGAGTGTGAGTGATGAGGGAAGCATATGAGACCAGAGAGTGTGTGAGATGATGTATGTTGCGGGAGTAACAGTATCAACCGATAGTGAGATACAGTGGTGAAGTGATTTGTTCAAGACCGGAGTGCTGTCAGAGGGAACTGAACACAGTTGAACTTCAAGTTTCAGTGTACAGCGGTGACATTAGCATTATCATGACTACCCCACTCCAATGCCCAAATTGGGAAATCATCAGTCTCCTTCCGCTCCTCTGCATCGCCTAGAGCAATGGCCGTGCTACTATCCGTGCGTCGTCTCGAGTGTCGTCGCTGGGCCGATGGGATGGCAGGAGGAGGGCTGCGTGGAGGTGGCTTTTGTGATGGCAGTGGGGGGAAACGATGTATAGGAAGAGTCGGTGTCAATGGAGAGGCTCCACTTGTCGTGGACGATGGAAGACTTTCCGAATAGATCAAACTAGCTCGAGGAGACGCGCTCGAGTTAGTGTTTTTCTGTTCTGCATCAGAAGTCGCGCCCTGAGAAATGGAACCGTTTTTATCAAAATGGTTTGCACCTTGATCTATCCGCGGCATTGGCAGTCCAGGACTGAGTCGAAGGAAGGAGATATCGGTCCCATAGAAAGAGTCCCGCGAAGGTACTGAGAGCATAGAATTTCTATCAGGTTCGACGCTATCCTGGTAACGGACTTCATGGAGAAGACTGGGCGTTATTTTGCCTCTTCGCTGTCTCATTGCTTCTAATAGATGTTCTTCTTGCCTCGTCACAGCTATGACTCGGCTTCTCCGGTTCTGCTGGCTCTGCTGATTGCGTGCTGTTCGGGAAGGGTGTTGTAATTGGCTGGTCATGGGGTCGGGTTTGGGAAAATCTGGCTCTGATATAGTAGGCACGCCACTTGAGCGGCTCTTCCTCGTGTCTACGGTTGACCTTCCTGTAGATGACATTGATGGGTTTCGTAAGACAGACTGTTCATTTCGCCGAATAGACTGAGACCCACGACTACTTGCAGATATAGAGAAAGGTCTCTCAACTCGTCTTAGCATCCCTTTCGTAGCTTGTGCTGCAGAAGCTGTGCATATCTCAGGTTCAAATTCGCCGTAAGTGGATACGCTGTCTCTCATATTCTTGTCTACTCCCATTGAATGTTTGGCTGGCGCTTCATTTTCATCATCTTCATCCTCCGATGACGAAAGACAAAGTACACTCGTGCGATTGAGGTCCGCGCTCCTCAGGGTACTTTTACTGCGCTTCTTCAACATAGAACTTTTGTAGGCATGGGCTTCTTTGCGTGAGTTGGCGCGCCATGCATCCGATGTGTTAGAACCACGAGTGTTGTGGGGCCGAGAGAAAGACATGGGAGACAGGTATGTTTCCCTACTCCGACCCTCGGGGGAGCTATTGGACGGAATATTTTCCAGGGAACTCCCTGTGGACTTTACCTCATCTGTTTGCAGCTGTGCTCGGCTGTGTGGCTGTAAATACATCTGACTGGTTCGAATATTTTCAGTTGACTGGGGAGCGTTTTGGAATTGGCTGTACCGTTTTAACGCCAGATCCATCTCGCTGGTGCGTATTATCCTTTCAAGTGAGGGATCAAGCCAGTTTGTGTTACCTGAATGGTAAATTGGTGAAGACTTGCTGGCATCATCCGTGGTTTGATGACCATTTGTTTCCTGGCTCGGGGATGGGGGTGATTTCATGACGTTTTTGATAGTTGCATGGATATCCGGACTCCTTGATTTGGCTGTAGAATGCTCAGATTCCACTGATATTGCAGAAGGAGAGTTCACCATGCGCTGTGGCGACAAAAGAGGAGTAGAATCCACTCGTGGCTTCGGGAATAAGTGAGAGAGATCAATTCTGGGTGGACGCATTTTCCGTTTCGAATCTTTCATAGTGCCCTTCGGTTGCTTTAAATGATGGCGTGACTCGACATTGTGCTGTGGCCAAAAGCTATTATCATCAGTTGTGTTAGAACCCCTTGTCGCACGACGGCTTATCTTGGAGTCCATGGTGGAATTCCGCGAGTTGAAGTATGAAAACAGGGTAGACGAGGAGCCGGATTGCTGAACCCTTCTAGAGAGCGTAGGAATAGGTGGCGGTAAAGCATCTTGTAACCGATACTCCTGTCCCAGCAAAGGAGATGATGCTCGAACACGGAGGTGTGGTGGTGGTAAACTTGCTTCGGGAGTAGGAGTCGGGAACGGAGCAAACCCGCCACTTTTCGATTTGATTTCCGGGACTCTTATGAAGCTCGTTCCGCGCAGTTTTCGGTCCTCTCGCCGGTGTTGATCATGCGGGATGGGGATATCAGCTGTCCCCAATATCTTTTGTGCTTTTGACGCTTTTTCGCATCTCAGGTCCTCTTGACTACCACTTGACAAATGCACAACGCTGGACACAGCATTCCCACCTGGTGGTCCCAATGGTATAGTCATGGTCTGCTAGGGTATCTTTGTGCTTTGATCCCCGGAACTTTCGTTTTGATTTCAACCCTCCCTCCTTGGTCAATCCCGGTTATTTTGGTAACTGCAGAGGTCGCTGATGGCCGTCTTCAACGAAGAGTTAGTTTTGATTATACGCTGTAACAGGACGAGATCCTGTGTAACCGAATATGTCTCGGGTGCTTGTTGACTCGGTTATGGCGGTTTTATTTTTATTCTTTTCTTCCTTTGTCCTGGTTTAGGGATTTTTGTTTTGCGCTTTTCAACCCTCAAAATAGTGTCCTTCCCCCACAGTGAGTTGGTGTTAAGACTCAATCAGAGAAACGTTTCATTTCCTGTCCTTCACTACTCCGCAGACCGTATACAAGGTTCAACCTGGAGAAATAGCTCCCTAGAGTGAAGACGACCGATAACAGGGATTATAACACGTGGGAGAGTATGGACCAGGGTAAAAATTTGGAGAAAGAAGCATCAAATACCTAGTAGTAGGTATGTACCACTGGAGGGAGCGGGTCACGGGTGTCTTTTAAATGATGAGAGAGAGAGCACAGTACAAGGGAATTGATCAGTGATTTTTGTGAGAACCCACCCAAGCGAACCTATGATATTTATTAGACACTATTATCTGGTATTAAATTTACAATTAAACAGCTGAAGATACATAAATGGTTGGAAAGGTTTTGGGACGCAGAATACTACTACTAGTAGTAAATTAATCTTGGCTTTTAAGGGGTTGAGAGAGAGAGGGGAGAGAAAAAAAAAAAAAAAAAGATCCAAAGCACGCATGGACCAATATTGAACTCAGCTCAGTTATGGAGAGCCCGAGGCAAAAAGATCCACATATTCTATACTACTTACTACTTTAGTACGTCCTCGGTGCTCACGAGTCAGACTCGCTACTCCAGCGAGGCGTTCACTGTGGTGGAGCATGGCGGTCATTACCGATACACATCGAATAAAAATGAGAGCAACCGCAACCAAATAGGAGGCTCCAAATAGTGCTGGCCAACTTAAACTTGGTGTCCATACTCCGTACTCCGTACTCATAGTACTATTCATAACTCCATAGGACCGGCTCTACCGAGTGTATGGCTCAAGAGTCAAAAGTCAATAGTCAATAGCGCTTGGTTTACTCCGTAGTACTTACGGTATGGATGATGGATCCATCTACTAGGTAAGATTGTAAAGTGGTTCCAAATAGTTTAGTTTGGTGGGCCAGTCAGAGACAGAGTAGGCGACCACAGTTCAATGGATTGGATGCTCAATCATACCACCGCTCACGGAAAGAGAGAAACAAGGTAGTAGTAGTACGGAGTAGCCTTAGACTTGAAGTGACATGTGTATCGTTGCAATAACTCTCAGGGGGTTATACGAGTTTCTACGATTCGAGGTAACTTTCTATCTACTACTTCTTCTACGTATCTACTTGTATATGTTAGCATTGTTAGGATCTTCATTTGAGTAATAATAGATCAATTAATATAATTGACATCGTTAGTAAGTTTAATGAGGTTTAGATCAAAGACATCGATTGTGCCCTCTTTTCTCGTTTTCTATCATCCTTAAGAATCCTTCCGTCCATCGAATATTCCGCGGTACTTAAGTACCTTAAGTACTAGTATGTATGTACAGTACGGAGTACATACACCTGAACCCTGGTAAATTAGTAAGTACTTAAGTCCTAAAGGCTGAGTACCTAGGCAGTATTAAGTACTCTTAGTAGGTACACGAATCGGCATGTACAGCTACCACGCGACCATTAAATCCCGACAAATTAAATCCCTCTCTCTCTCTTCGTACAATATAATAATATTTAATTTAAAAATGGCAAACCTCCGTGGGATAGTTCAATGGCTTCAATGCTATTGTTTTCGATTTAATCTCAATACGGAGTATGCTTGTTAGAGTTAGACCTTCCTGAATAATAACAAAGCAGTTGTGTACACAAAATTTTTAAGGGGCTTTTCCCTTCGGTTATCATTTGTTCTCCACCCATTCAGACAACCACCTTAGTAGTCAACCAAACTCGGGCGTCCATGTGCTCAATCCCGAACTACTCTCAGCTGCCAGTGGATTATTCCATCAGCCGCGGCCGCGGCCTCTGCCGTCTTTTTCATTACCCAATGAGTAGAGTCAATGTTGATCATCATCACGCTCGCCAATAGCCTACCACTCATGGCCGTCATATCGGTGGAGTTCCAATAGAAGGTTCCGATCCCCTTTCAATACTCCCATTTTAGACTAGCGAAGGCTTTCAACAGTGATCACCATGTCGCGGAGCATATATCGGATACACCGTCTTATACGGAGTACTCATTGGAAACAATACGGTCTGTCCTCCACCTAGTCCCCGCTGATGTTCGCACAACTACACTACTAGGGAATTTTGAATAGTCGATCTACTTTCAACTCAACCATGAAAATCCAATCATTGGGTGCCCGCGAGTGTTGGATCGTCGTCCACCGTCAGCACGTCCATTGATTCTCTTCCAATAACTATAATGAAAGTCAAGATGTGCAGTCATGATTGGGCTTGCCCAATTATTTGTCAATATCATTGTGGCCCAACACTGCGTGCTCCATGGAGATGTTTTTACGGCATTGAAGACCACTTTGCATGCGTCGAGCATCCACTGACCAAGGTATGAACGTTGCAAAGTCTATCCCTTTGTTATTCGACAGGTTGCTTGAAATAGCAGTTATGTCAAACATGCCCCTCCAGCGAACGGTTGCCTCGGACCGTCAGAGATCTTGCGGAATTTCCGATGGCTCAGATCTAGAACCGGCGGTTTGCTTACGTGCATCAAGGATCTGTTCTATGATGTATCTCTTGTACTGCAGATCTGCCAAGCCACCAACGCTCTGCCCAGCCAATGCCTACCCGGCTTGCTGGGATCAACTGGGTTCTCCACAGAACGAAAAATTAGGTAGGGCATCAACTAGAAATGACAAATCACTACGGAGTAAGTGTTTCATAGTTAACCACCTGAATTTGATATGCCAAAGTCCACATTACTCCGTAGACGGTCATGAACAAAAAGCAAAAACACCATGTCTGAGACGAAGACCAAAAAAGGGTCGTTATTACCGACTAGACTCTAACGGCCGGCCATATCAGATTGCTCCATCTCCCAAAAAAAAATTTTCCACTATTCCAAATTCTGTCACGGCCTGATCCTAAGGTATTGGAACCTCCAAATATTTGTAGACTGGGAAAAGCTGCGTGCAACTACCGGTAGCAATGTGAGCTATTTAGACAAAAAGTCATGTGAAATTCTGTTCTTTTTCAGATAGTAATCTCTGAGTATTTACTCTGACAAGATGGACGCTCCCTTCTCCAACATATCACAAATTTTATTAATATTAAGTCCCAGAAGGGCTCGGATCCCCTTGGAAAGCCCACCTGTCCACTTCTCCGATACAAACTACGGGCGTGGGTCCGCAGAGCTCAGGCCTTTCCACGCCTCTCATCAATCGTGCTTTCGAGATCTCCCATAAAAATTCCCCGACTAAGCTCTTTATTTGCTCCACGTACGATTTCGCTGCAAGGGGTACGGAGTAGACTAGTGGCTAATCTGATCTTGTGTGCCCCAAGCTAGTCAAAGCATTCAATGAATGTCTACCTTACGGTCAAAGTTATCCTATCAATCATACTGGTTCAGTATCCACAGAGAATGCGTAGACACTACGATGATTAGTAGTACTTCGAAGATCCTTATGTAAGCAGTGATAGATCCTGCTGGAGCACTATCCATGCACCATCCATCATTATTGGCTTCGAGCACACTGTATATGCGACCTGACTACCTAGGAACTGATACGAGGCGCTCAATCGTGAAACTCGGCTGCCTCACAACTATTTGCAAAAGTGGAAGATAAATTAGGTATTCGTCCTGCGGTTTTTGTGTGGCTTTCTTTGAGACACGCTTTTCATTTTTTTTTTTTCGCCAACCCTCGCCCCTTTTTTTTACCCTCTTTTTTCTTCTTCCGGTGCCAGGGCCTATCTTCCCGGCTGTTAAAGTTGGCGTGCGGTACTCACCATGCCAGTAATGCCTCTGCATGCCTTCAGAAACAGCCCTTCTCGGTTCAGATGCTCTCATGATCGCTCGTCTCTGCTCCAACGTCGATAAGCTTGGAGTAGTTGCTTATTTTACGTCTTTTCCTGCTGCTACGTCGAGTACCCTGACCACCACTTGGTGTCTGCCGGCCCGATCCCTTAGCCGTTGAGTTTATGCTCTCATCAGTTAGGAAGCTGTTGTGCAGCTGCTCTTCAGCGGCTTTGTCATTCTTATCGAGATCATCGGGTTCATAACCCTCGTTCTTATCGCTGTCCTGTAATGACTTTCTCTTGTGATCTTGACTCTTTCCTAGCGATTCCAGCAATCCTCCTGTGGAAATTTGAGTCTCCTTGTCTCTCAGCCTATAGCCTTCTGCTGATGCCTCTTCAGCGGGGAGAGTAGGCTTATCAATGAGATCAGGCTCTTGGCTACGAGAATTTGGATCTAGATTGTCGGGATAGTCCAGGACGTACTGTAACGATTGTCGGTAACCTTTGTCATAATTGCCAGGCAGGTATGCTACTCACGTGATGTTTTATTTTCGCCATGGGGTGAAATATTTCTTCCGTCAACTGTTGACGCACATTGTCTGATTGAGGGATGTTGAACTTTGGCAAACCCCGTCGGGCGAACCCTTTGAGTTTATAGCCTGGAGTGGGTCGAAGGAATCCCTGCTTCTTCAAAATGTCGGTTATCTGAATAACGGTTTGTCCGTTGCAGTCTGGTCACGGTTAGGCTATTACCAGGGCAATTTGGCTGATCACCTTACGAAGCTTTTGTGTAAACTCTGAAATCTTATTTGGAAATCCTTCATTTATTATGATCCTAAGGGCTCTTCGCAGAAGCACTAGACTGTTCATTTCCTCGAGCAGCTGAGTCTCTTTTGGCTCCAGCAAGCATTTGTAACAAGCATGAACGTCAGGAGCCCTCGGATCATTCGAGCCTTCGAACCCATAGCATACTAGATGCTGGCGCGTGCGACAGAAAGCACATTCCAACTGAAATTGTTAGTATATGATTTTCCGACGTCTTTGTAAACGTACCATCTCTGTTTCTTCACCATTCCACCCACATTGACATCTGACCAGACCCTGAAATTGGCTCTCGGAATGGGGTAGGTCAGGGTTTAACTTTTGCAAGCGTATGTGTTCCTTAATTCCTGCTATTCTGTTCTTTTCCAGAGACCACCTCTGTTCCAGTTGTGAAGGAGACTTGTGGTTACTTTCAGTTGCAAATTCGGGGTTGATAGGCTGTGTTGGAATAAGGTCACTGTCGGAGTAAGAGGATGTTCCTTGGGTCTGCTTCGATCAGTTAATGTATTCTGAATTGCTGGGTTTCTGCAGGGCACTTACTAGCATCATGTTCTGCAGTTTTTGCCTTTCAGCAATGTCCTGGGTCGCTTCTTGAAAGCTACCAGCATCATGACACGTTGGTGATTGATCCAAAGCCAGGCGATCATCGGAGCCAGCCCCATTTCCCGCTTCCAAGCGACGCAGGCTACTCAACTCATCAATGAATCCAATATCATCTGCTCTTGAAACCTCGTCTCTGTATTCGATCTGTGCAGGTACAGTAGGTAGAGCTTCCGATCCCTCGACATCTGACCCTGTCCATTTGAGAGATGTTACCCTAAGCCCAACACTACTCTCGTTAGGTAAGAGAAATCTAGCAGGGCAGGGGATACTCACGTATGCCACCCACTGTTCATAGTCCCACACGACTGTGATTCCTTTCTCCAGTTTTCATTGAGCGGGTATCTAATCGTATCATTGTTTGCCGTAGTGAAGCCTGGGGGCTCATAATCAGAAGGGCAGTCCTCCGTGTAGAACAAATGAACTCCTAGGTTGCGCTTATCTATACCACGTTAGAACACTATCTCCGTGGTTCTCGAAGGAGATCATCGTACTTGGCAGAGTCGGGAGAAATGTGCTGAGCGTTATCAAACGCCTGACTATCGTTTCCAGCCCTACCCTGGCTGATTGCGCTGATCGCATGTCGGCCACATAACCCACTGGGTCTATTGACAAACTCTCTAAGCAACTGTCAACGTTGCTAGAGCCTCCAGCATATTTGAATGAGAATGTGTATGACTCCAGAACATTTTCTGGCGCATTTTTATCGACAAGAATAGTCAACTGGATGGCTTCTAAGATATTCCTGCGCAGGGCGTCGAAAATTCCATTTTCCTACATTCAGTCAATGACAACATCTACTGGAATTTAGGATAGTTGGAGAGGAAGGAGAATAGGCAACAGAGGTCCACCAATCGTACCAGAACATCAAGAATCATGTCTGCTTTGGGATCGGTGCCGCGCACAATAACCTTGAGTGGCTGGCCTCTCTTCCCAGTACCAAATGCAATATCTGGGCTAACTCCGTTACTCTGAAACCGAGGTTTAGAGTCGATAAATTCTAGGTATGAGCATCTGTGTTCTCGCTGGGCCTCTTTCAGGTCTCGGTCATCGAAACAGGGAAGTGGTAAAAACTCTCTGTGATGAATACATAAGATTGGCAATTGAGTTTATAAAACACGAGTGACATACGCACCGAAGATAAAATAATGTCCCGAACTATTGATTTGTTCTTGTTAGCATGAAGTGTACAAATCTGAGTTGAACACACTAACCGATACATGCAGCATGATTTGTACCATCTCTAAGCTTTGTTGTTGTTTCAACGATAAGCTCTCAGAAATAGCAGACTTGGCCGGGTTCTCAACTTCGGTATGGGTCTTCCTCTGCATATTCTCATGGAGAACACGAACGGACTGTAACTGGACCGGCGATGCAGGCACAGTAAACTTGATGCGAGCCATGCAGGGCAATCACACGCTGATAAATAGAATTGTCAGTGTTTGCGAGAAAAAAAGGTGTACTCGGGTGTCTATCAGATTGACGACATACAGGTTAAGGTCACGGGAGGCTCGGGTTGTTTCCTGTCATTTAATGAGTTGTTTCGGTTAAGTTTCCTCCCCCGTAATGCAATTCAAAGTCATCGTTTACTTTACTTTTAGTCTTTTCCCTGTTCGCTTCTTAGATTAAGCCTGAGTACTGAGGTCTTTGATGCATTTCGTTCAATAAGCAAAGTGAGAACCAGCGCCGCAGGAGGTGAAGTTGAAATATTCATTTACGACCGAATCCCGTGACTTAGGTATGTTATCTTGTTTGTACCATGAATACGGAGTACCGTTTCTGGTCTCGAATCTCGTCAGATAAGATGAGGGGTATCTGTAACCCACCCCCGGGGATTTGAGAATGCTTGCGTGAAGTAACTAACCAATTCGATTGTTTCCTCTGTCCGCAGTAAGTGGCAGCTCCACAGTCATTAGAAGACTTCAAGAAGCATACTACAATGTACGTAAGCTAAATTTAGAAGCGGCCGGTTATCGGGTCGGGGCTAGCGAAATGCATTAACAACTTGAAGATTCATTCTAACAGAGGCGTATCTGACTGTAGTACTCCGTAGGTACTAGTACTTATTAGACCTGACTGGGGGATAAAAGGTAGTACAGAACATAGTAAGTACCTGACGGTACACATCTACCTTGAAAACGGTAACCGACTGAAACAGCAAACTGCCGCATTTCACTGGTAAAGTACGGAGTACGGAGTACTGTATGTACTGTACATTAAATTAATCAGTCAGATGGAATATTGTGACTCTCTTCCCCGCAATTACTCCGTACTATTCTCTGCGTATACTAAAAGAGTGGACTGCCTCGTTGTACTCCGTACTCCGCTGTCATACATAATTTCTACCAAAAAAACAAATGCACTTTAGGCTTCTAAGGATCTATTGGGCTTCATGAGCTATCATGGGAATAAGATAGAATGGTGGTGCCTATGGCACTCCGGTTTATCCTTACTTCCTGGTTTTGATATCAATTCAGTGTGTCAAACGCTGGATTACTAGAAAAGGCAGGGCGTTCCTTTTTAGGAAAAGCACCCCATAGACACGATAGTATCAAACCCTGCTACTAGTATCATCCAGAACGCTGTTGGTAGAATAGATTCTACGGATAGTCCCTTGTTGCTATTGTCTCAGTTACCAGTTATCTACTCCGTAGTACTCCGTACTAATCCTATCGCTCTACTTCAGCCTTCACATCCCTACTTAGCTCGTTTTCTTTACCCCTAGTTTTCAGGTGAGAAAAAAAAAAGTGGCGCCCATTCTCGCCATTCCTTGCTCCATCTGGCATCTACCACCCTTTTTGCCAGAACTACGTACCTGTTGGAGAGAACAGTTCCTTATCACTAATGTTGAATATTTCCCACATATTTCGTGCATAGTGCAGTAGATCCTAGCTTAAGAAGTGGGAAGCCTCGATATTATACTAGCTAGAGTCACGTGCCCTGAATACCATTGCCATCAGATGAGGGGGTTTATCGTGGAAGGGAACAACAACTACGGAGTACCTAAGTTATTAAGGGATCGGAGGAGTGATTCCTCCGTACAGTCTGGAGTGGTCTGATATGCCTCACAATGGCGGCTGAAGATAGGGGCCATACTACTGTTCAACCGAGTAAATCACTTATCTTGAGCATTTACTAGAGACGAGACATGTTTCTAAGCATGTACAGTACCAGTTCTATAGCCTGGAGACCCTAAGCTTCAACAATGCTGTGTAAATAAGGTACTGTATGTATGTACATTGCTAACTATTAAGCATAGTAAAGTTTGTTAAATCACATCACTGGGTTTGTAGTCACGTCCACACTCAAGTTGTTTAGTACAGTACAGAGCCCGAGTACTCCGTACATTCGAATCCTTTTTGTGATTATATACTATTTTAACCTCCTTTACAAGGTATCACGCTAGGCAAAATAGTTCAGGATGACAATGTACTTATAATTGGAAATAGTAGAGAATACTAGTTATTACACATACACCAGGTGTACCTAGTTGATACCTCAATTAATTTTTTTTTTTGACAGATGTATCAGATGTATCTGAATGTTGATGGGGTACTCCATATTACCTTAAGATTACTGGCATGTATTAGCAGAAAATTTTTTTGGACAGGAATTACTGCCGTCCCTGCGGGGGAAAAGCGAGAGTGTGTGAAAGAGAGCCTCGGGAGTCCGCCCAATCGGGCTAATCTGCCTTAGTGTCTCCCTTGGGTAACTTAGTAACGGGATCTAATTAGGTAGACTAACTAGTAATACACTGAAAAACTAAGCCTGACCACCAGAGGAGGCACGACCAACCACCTCCACCTCTCCCTCCGCCGCCACCTCCTTGTCAGCAGAACACGCCACGGCTGTCCTTTTTTCCTTAACCCACTTTTCCTTATTTTCTCTACCCTCCTCTCGTTATCAAGTACTCCGTACTCGCTGTCCTTATGGCCGTGGTTTAATTACCACTTTGATCCCCTTCGGCAGTCAGATGGTTCTTACAGCCGTGTATGTACTGTACCGTGCTGACCGCCCTCGATCTACCGGATTGTTTCTCTGATCGAGCTTTATCGGCTTTTTTGAATCGCAACCATCTCTGTGTTTTGTTATTGTTATTGCGAATGAGAAGTGAGAGTGTCTTGATGTCCCTGTAACCACTGACGTTGCCAACGTTGAGCCCTCGCCAGCACAAGAAGACGCGTCTTCCATGCACCTCAGTTTGACATAGCACACTGGACCCTTGATATCTTCGCGCCCGGACATATAATATGGACGACCAAGACAACAGCAGCGGGCTTGGTGATGGGCCAACCACCGGTTCCATCGGTCAATTCTCGTTTGCCCCTGCTACTCGAACTACTGTGGTGACCACCACGACCACTACGACCACAACTTTCCCTCCGTTATTTATAAAACCTCCTCGCTCAACGCGAGACCTTGATCCTAAGCTCTATCCTTTAGCCTCATCTCCAACTCCTTCATCATTAAGGAACATTAAATTTGAGATCGGGGGTCATTCCGTCGTTTTTAATGAACCCGAGGATACTGCAGGCGCTGTTAACGAGGTAGGATCCATTATCAAGCGACTGCCCCTTTGCGTTCATCATGTTTTTATTATGATCTTGACTGATGCCGTGTTTGAAGCTGAGAGAAAAGGATGATGCATTGAAAGCCTCCAACGGTCTGGTCCGGTCTGTGACTTCAATTTGCTCCGATGATACCCAGCTTCCTCGTCGATTTGCCCCTCCAAAATTTAGTCAATCATCCAACCAGCCATCGAGCTCAAAGCAACGCCGTCCGCTAGCAGTCCCGGAAACCCGTCAGGGTCCCTTGCGCCCTCATTCCGCCAGATTTCCATCAGAACACCCGATTCGCTCGACTCGCTCACATGGTTCTACACCAACCCATCCTGTGGTAGCTGGCTTGGCGACTCCTGAAACGGAAAGCAACAATTACAGCATCGGCGAGAGTGTACTTTCCCGGAGGAGAGTTCACAGTGCGAATGTCTTTCGCAGGGAAACGCTACTACGCTCACCTCTATCTTCCGGAGTTGAGTCACAGGAGAGTTCAAGAGCCCCCACTACCAAGAAAGAACAATTAGAATCTAGGACGGTTGTTCCTGAAAGGAGCAGGCGCTTGATTCGTCCGGAGAGCAATCAAAGCACACCAGCACTGCCGGAAGAAGTAGGGACAGAGGGACCGGAAGATGAAACGGGAACTTCCACAAGTCAAGATACGGGGTACGAAACATCTCAGGAGGCTTCTCAGCAAAGCCTTCTAGACTCGACGTCACAGGCTCCGAATATTGGTGATGTTGCGGCTCAGGATATGTGCCTACCAAGCCCTAGCTTGTCTCCCGTGGCTGCAATGAATGCAATGAATGTCGACTCTTCCTTTGAATCGGCCGAGGAACCCGAAGCCGATACAGATTCCAGCCTCGATAACAATGACCGCCGTCTTCTGAGCTCGCTACACACGGAAGACCCGAGGCCCACCACATCCTACCGTTCCAAATCTACCAGTTTGCCAGCAGGCTCCGATACACTGCGGCCGACATCATTAATGGACATCCCTAGCGTGTTAGACTTCTTTGACTCAGTTCCTGAAGGGTTGAAAACCTATCTCATGTATCAGCTCCTGAGGCGATGTCCTAAGCCGACTTTACATTTTGTCGCCGATGTTGTTAACCCGGCCTTGAAATGTGATTTTTTGGCTCTACTACCGCTCGAACTCAGCCTCAACATTGTGAAGTATTTTGACTCTCAGACAATGTGTCGTGCTGCACAAGTTTCTAAGAAATGGAGGCATATAATCAATTCTGATGAAAAGAGCTGGAAAGAACTCTTTGATAGGGATGGGTATGTTCTTCCAGAAGGGGAGCTGGAGCGTGCAATCAGAGAAGGGTGGGGATGGCAGTTCCCTAGCGGAAGTGAAGACTACGAGAAGGATCTAAGCTTGTCATCTCCTGTAATCAAACCGGATCCCGAGTCTGGTTCCCCTTCTATGCAGCCATTGTCAGGGCCTAGCGATCGGCCTTCATCCTCGCATCGCCGCCCGAAAAGAAAAGCGTGCACTCGTGTTTCAAGCCGTAAGCTCGCGAAACGGAAAATATCATCCAGCGGGACCGATCACTCGGAATCCTCTGATTGGAGGAAGTCTGTCACTGCAGCAGAGGGACCCTATGCTGCCGCGAACGCAGCAGCAGCAGCAGTTCCATATCCAGAAATTGGCTTACCGTCTTTACGGGGGCTGCATCTATACAAATCCCTTTACCAGCGGCACCACTCAATTCATAATGGCTGGATGAAACCCAGTGTCAAACCCAGGCACATCGCTTTCCGTGCTCATGACCGACATGTTGTCACCTGTCTTCAATTTGATACGGACAAGGTTTTGACTGGCAGTGACGATACCAATATCAATGTATATGATACAAGGACGGGGGCTTTAAGGGCGACACTCGAAGGCCATGAAGGTGGCGTCTGGGCTCTCGAGTACTACGGCAATACCCTGGTTTCAGGATCGACTGACAGGTCCGTGAGAGTCTGGGATATAGAAAGGGCCAGGTGCACTCAGATATTCCACGGTCATACGTCCACAGTACGATGCCTGCAAATTGTCCTACCGGCAGAGGTGGGGAAACGGTCAGACGGCACATCTGAGATGATGCCAAAGGAGCCTTTAATCATTACTGGCTCAAGGGACTCAAACCTGCGAATCTGGAAGCTTCCTAAACCAGGGGATCCTGTTTACTACCAGAACGGGCCACAAGTCGATGATACTGACTGTCCTTACTTTGTTCGAGTCCTTACGGGGCATCAGCACTCCGTCCGCACCATCGCTGCGCATGGTGATACCCTAGTAAGCGGAAGCTATGACTGTACGGTGAGAGTCTGGAAAATTTCCACCGGAGAAGCTCTTCATCGACTCCAAGGTCATTCTTTGAAAGTATACAGCGTGGTTCTGGATCACAAACGAAACCGTTGTATTAGTGGGTCTATGGATAACATGGTCAAAGTGTGGTCCCTCGAGACTGGATCCATTTTGTACAATCTTGAAGGCCACTCATCTCTGGTCGGGCTGCTTGACCTGAAGTGCGATCGATTGGTTTCAGCAGCTGCAGACTCTACTTTGAGAATCTGGGATCCAGAAACTGGTCAATGTAAAAACATGTTGAGCGCTCATACAGGTGCGATCACATGTTTCCAGCATGATGGCCAGAAGGTTATCTCAGGATCTGATAGAACATTGAAAATGTGGGATGTCCGGACTGGGGAGTGCGTCCGAGATCTTCTCACCGACCTTAGCGGAGTCTGGCAGGTCAAATTCAATGATCGGAGATGTGTTGCTGCAGTGCAGCGTGACAGCTTAACTTATATCGAGGTAGGTACAAACAGTTAGACGGTCCCCCTTTCTCTTTGCTGACTTGATTACCGTGCAGGTTCTCGACTTTGGTGCTTCTCGCGACGGTGTATCGGAAGATCAATTAGGTAGCCGTATAGTTGTTAATCGGTGGGGTCAGGAAGTTACCGACGCCGACGAAGACTATGATCTATCTGATGCCTGATACTCCTGGCCGCAGCAGCAACCGGAGCTCGCTCTCGCTTTGCCGCTTGGTAGGGACTTGCATGCCGCGCATGGTCCTGCCCGGATCAATATAACCGCCAACGGTGTTTTCTTTCTTTTCTCGACTTTGAGGCATGAAACGTCAATGATACCCAATCTCATGGAGTTGTTCTCTTCATTAAACTTTGCATAGCGCGGTTGGCATACTTTTTGACATGCAGTTACGACGAACAGGCGTTTTGGTATCCAAAATGGTTATTTCTCAGACTCTTCCCCATTTACTTCATTATATCCTACCTTGACCCCCTATCATGCCATGTTTCGTGTCTGTTATATCCCATATGCATGTCTCTGAATTTGAGTTCCAGAATCAAGTTCATCAACTATTCTGGAGCAACTGGCAGATTTTCCCGTATGTTATGATAATTAGGTCTTATAGAACACATACAAAGAACTTGTTTCTGTTATTAAGCGGCGTCAAGAATAAAGAGGTTATTTCAATAGTATTATCATGGCGTAACTGGTGTGTATCTTGCGGATGATTCCGTGAATAAATAGTAGTCTATCTCGTCAATGAGAGGAGCAGTGTAACCACCAGCGATGAGCCAGGCATATAACTGCCGGGGACTCTAGATCTTTAACTGCTAGTACACCGCCACCATTAGCTCCTATCCATCCCAAGCTCCTCAAGACAAATCCTTATTCACAAACCGTGTCAACTCGACATGGCCACTTAAGCCGAGCATGCAAACATAGTCGGTGACGACCTCAAGAGACATGTAGCTGCTTGAATAAGTTCAGCTAACAAAGAGCATCCGTCAAGGATTGCGAATCATTACGAGGCGGATTATGACCCAATGTTGGCATCCCCTTGATGCTATATACTAGACGGTGATGGCAAGACTTCACACAGTCATACTGTATGGTTTGCCTGGAGTCCGACGTTGTACTCCACGTAGGCTTTGCAACCCAACGACTCCTTATCAAGAACAAGGATACTTGAATTTTGTCTCAAGATACAGCTGTAGATATATTAGCAACAGGCGACCCATTTGGCACAGGTTGAGCTCTTATATTTCCATCAAACCCAGCAGCTGACAAAATAGCCCAACGGATGGCGCTGATTCCCAACGACTTTCCCGTGCCGAAAGATGTCTCAGCGCTGCATGTCAGGATCTCACCTAAGGCGCCAGGCCCCTCCACCCGGCCATCGGGTTGAACAATGGGTCTATAACCTCGCAATAGCTCCTGTAGCGCGACGACGTTAGTCGCAGACGCTCCGCTCTTCATCTGACTCCTCTTCTTGACCAGGAACTTGTCCACTTTCGACATGATAACCTGGTGTGGAATGGCATAGCGGCGGAAGAGCATGAGGGTTTCCTCGTCAGTCTTCTTGAGACCATGTGAGCTATCTATCAGGAGAAACGCCCGTCGAAGCCTGGGATTGTCAGTCCAAGTACACCAAAACTTCCGGGTACTAGTGGTGATGCACTCACTGCCTCCTCCCCTGAAGATATTTCATAATCTCAACACCCCATTCGGTTCTACTCGCTCTTCCGTATCCCGGCATATCCAGCAGAACAACTTTCGCCTCGCCACCCTTCGTACCCCCAATTCCGAACGCGTTCATCTCCCTCGTTCTTCCTGGTTTTGAGGAAGTCCAGCAGATCTCCTTGCCCATGATCGCATTCAATAAAGAGCTTTTCCCGACGTTCGAGCGACCAAGGAAGGCTACTTCTGGCTCTACCGATGACATCGGCGTCGTGCGGAATTTGCTAGCAGACCATATTTTGATGGGGGAATGGCGGGAGGGAGCGAAGAATTTGTCGGCGTAGGATAGTTTAGCTTCATTTGGTGCTTGTGTATCCCAGTAGTAGGAGATATCAGCAGGAGTTAAATCGCAGAGTGGGATTTTGTTCGGGTTTGAGGGAGTTTTCGGCACGATGACGGTGGAGAGCGCTCGTCGCAGAGCGAACGAGGGTCGTTGGCGTGAACAAGCTGTACATCTGTAGATTGAGTGTTTCATGGTGAGTGAGTAATAGGTGGAGAGTCAAGAACGAAAGGCATATCAATGTTAATTAGTATTTTGCGAGTTGAGAGGCTTCTCCAGATCAACTCCAGGTTAAGTAAGTCTTCCGGGAACTTAGCAGACCAGAAAAAGGAATGTTGGCCGAGAATGCCGCCCCGCGGATTTCCGTTTGATAAAGAGAGAGCTTCCGATCCCGATACATGATTCTCTCTCCCGGTCAAGCAGATATCGACTATCGATATAGAAGATCAAAATGATCAATGCCGTCTTGGTTTTCAATAACAATGGGCAGCCGCGGCTGAGCAAGTTTTACACCCAGATTGTAGGCTGTTCAACCATACTCGTTCCCCTCCGTTACCAGACAAACCAGCTAATACAATCGATGATCTCCAAAACAGGACACGCAAACGAAACAGTCACTTATACAGCAGACCTACGCTCTAGTCGCTCAGCGCCCGCCAAGCGCTTGCAACTTTCTGCCTTTGCCTCCGTTGCTCTCCCGGGGCGCCAGTTCCGGCGTAGAGAACGGCCCATCCGATGCCCCAACACAAGTAACCTACCGGACATATGCAACTCTTTCCTTCATTATGATCTCAACATCCACCGAGTCCCCGCTTGCACTGATCGATTTGATTCAAGTCTTTGTCGAAGCGCTGGACCGCATCTTCGAGAACGTATGTGAGCTGGATCTCATTTTCGGCTATGAGACGATGCATGCCGTGTTGAGCGAGATGATCGTCGGTGGCGTTGTTGTCGAGACGAATATCGATAGGATTGTTGCTGGTGTGCGGAGTCAAGAGGGCAACTTGGGAAAGAAAAAGGCTATCCAGGCGGCAAGTTCTAGTGTAGGCCGTGGTGGGTTTCCTGGCATAGGTGCTTGGAGGTGATTTGATATGGGTCCCTCCTCTCTTCTTTTTCGTTTCATAGCACATTCTTCTGCTACAGTATACCTGATTTAATCTTGGGATGGGATGTTCTGGATTGGAGTTTGGGTGAAATGGATATGTCTAACCGCAGACCGATGATGAAATTCTGGGACATCAATATAAGATGTCAAAGCAAAAGCTCTCTATCCCATTGCCCTGACACCCAGACACAAGACGCCCACCACCACGACCAGCCCGCAAAACTAACAGACGTAATCCAATGTCCGAATGCCTTCCTTTTCAGCTCCTTACCCCCCATACGTCCACACGACAAACCCATTCCCGAGCCCGGCGAGAGAGAAGATGGTCGTAGGAGCGGTGATAGCAACCTCCTGGTGCTGGTACTGCAGTGCCAGCAATGCGAGACCGTAGTCGCCTCACAGACTCCCTTCAGATACATGAATAAAAGAGTGATTTAATTAGTAGTCATGAATCAGCACTTCCAAGTTACCAGAAACAACTTCTTCATCCTTCAAGTTGTTCTATGTCTCGTATTGATTGGTCAATCATGGCTTTTGTTTACTGGACCTATGGAGGTAGTCGGAATAAGAAAGCCAAATAATATTAGACGAGTACGCAGGTTACGGAAGGTTTAATTTTTGAGGTCAGGTTCTAGTAGGTACTGATCACTCGGAAGACCATACCCGTCTCCAGCATCGTTCTTAACTCCTCCTCCGCCACCACCACCACCACCACCACCACCACCTCCTCCTCCTCCTCCATCCACGCGGTCAGAAATCCCAAACCAGAAAAAATAACGGAGGTTTGCCAAACGCGACGCGTCCTGGTAGGCCCTGTTCCCACTCAGAAGTGCCGTTACCCGAGGGTCCTGGTTTACGCCTAAATCGATAGCTCGGGCCGGGAATTAATTGTTGAAAGATGGCGGCCGGGATGGCGACCCCCCTGACCGATCCAAATGACCGGAGGAAAGCCCACAGTGCGGTGGATGAGACTACGCCAACTTCTGCCAGCTTGGCTTGGGCGGCCTAATTATGCCGTAGCCTGAGTGGGTTCTGTGAAAAGCGGCGTACAATCTATACAAGTATGTATGTACATACACAAGCTCTTGTCAATCTCCCAGCCAAACAAATGTGCCATGACAGATCTGGGTGGTACTGTGATCTAGACTCTGGTTGGAGTGTTAATGTCCAATGTATCCGTATAGGTACCTAGATTATTGATTACTGATCACACTGCCCATGTTACACGGTGTCTAGGCCCTCATGGGTGATTCTACGGATACATATTATTATTATTGGTGATAAGAACTCCTCCGATGACAAACTGTCCTGATTATTGGTGGTGCAACTGGTGTGGACTGGAGTATCATTAAGAAGAGGGATCTCTGACTGACTGATGAGTCGTCGGATGGTGTAAGTGGACCTGGGGAATGCTCTCAGGATCCTGTCTTTTGGACGCGGGGACTTTTATCATCAAGGGCAATATGCTCAGTGGAAACTGCATTTCACTAGTCAAAAAGGCAGAAGAGCAACGGTAAGGGCCATGTATCTATGTACATACATCCTCCTTTGAACTCGGTTCTGTACCCCTGTCAGTCTGCAGTGGAGATGTGTCTCTAAAGATCCAATAGAGAACCATCCTCATCGGTCTCGGCCTTTTAAACATGGAGCGAAAGGCTTTAAGCTCCGAATCAGACCATCTGATATTCCTGAACATTACCATTGAACGCGAAGACCTGTGCGATACTCAGTCTTTAATGCGACAAACTGCCACGGAAAGATCCATATCCTAGTACTAGGAGATCAGGCCATTCGGACGGATTGGCTTTGTCGGGAATTCTTCACAGGCTTTCAATCATGACAGGTTCGTTGCTAAAAGGCCCGTGCCTACTGTATGACAAGGGGGTTGTTCTGCTAACTATTCGTAAGAAACCGGGCTACTATTCCACCAATCTCGGCTCTATGCAGGTCCCTAACCATATTTCATTCGCTGAGGTCGTCTTGAGGGGCGTGCTACCTACTGGTAGTAGCAGTTAGATATTATACCCCATGGAGTGTGGATCGGTCTTGAAGCTAATGGAGGTGAATGGAGAAGAAACCATGCTATAGATAAATGCTTTATCAGCATATAAGCACCTGGATCGCTCCATCAATCCTCGGAATTTCACTATTCCCATTCCTCTTTGATCAATTCAGACCAGTTTTAGCTGATCGATCTGCTCACTATAACCAGTCCTATATTTTGATATGGCCCCCCGTCGACTTCTTCTTGTCAGCTATCCTCGCACAGCATCTAACCTTCTTGTGAAGATCCTTGCTCTCCCAAACCAACCCGATGTCCTCGCCAACGACTATGGTGGCTATTTTTTCATGGACGTCTTCACATGCGGCTCCAAAGACGGCCGTGCCAACAAGCCAGCCGACCAGTGGACCAAGGAAGAATGTGACAAAGTTCGGGCCGCCTTCCAGGCGTGTCTAGATGAGATAGAGAGATATAGTGCCCGCGCGGAGAAAGAAAATAAGATGCTGTTTACCAAAGAGCATGCCTTCTGGCTCTACAACCCGATGGCCTTCGGTCGGATGATGTACGGGACGAATGGGGCCTATGACTCCCGTTTCCATCTGCAATTCCCAGAAATCTACGGACCCTCACAGACTTACTCCCCAACTAACGAGACTATATTTTCGGACGAGTATTTGCGCACCTGGCGCCTGGCATTTCTCATTCGTCATCCGGCGCTGGTTTTCCCGTCCTTTTATCGTGCCATGATAAAGTTAATGTCTGCAAACATTCTTCAAAAGGACGAGCTGCGCAGCGTCCTTGAGGCAAATATGTCGTTGAAATGGACTCGGATGCTCTATGACTGGGGTATGGAGAATAACGACGCCAAGTACACGCCATTGTTGTTGGATGCACATGATGTCATCCACAATCCCCGCGTGGTAGCTCGATTTTGCGAGCTGGTAGGCCTGGATCCGCACAAACTCCAGTTTGAGTGGGAGAAAGAGCCAGGCACTAATGCCGTACGGAACACTGAAGCTTCTCTGGAGCAGAGAGACACCACCGAGCAAGAATCGCTTACTATTAAGAACAAGCAAGTTAGAGCGATCATGCTATCCAGCCTGGCGGGATCACCTGGGGTTCTGAGAAACAAGGCACCAGAGACAGTGGACGTAGCAATTGAAGCTTCTAAATGGAGGAAGGAATTTGGTGAGGAGTCCGGCCTCTTGATCGAGACGGCGGTTCTGGCAGCCATGCCAGATTACGAATATTTGAAGGCTCGGCGCATTACGCTCTAGGATTTGGAAAGCTGAACGTACAGTACTAATGCGTCCTGTATAAGAGTTTGAGAAAACGATTTCATTCCTATAGTAAACAACGAGTACGTGGTCTCATTGCTCACTTTCATAGTTCAACTTTATACTAGAAGTTCATACTCCGTACCATCCGGATATCAAGGAGGGCTAGCCCTAGGTCAGGGGAAGGTCCAAAAACGGAAGCGGATCGGCTGGGTATTTTTCCGCACTAGCGCGGCCCACGAACGATTTTCCTGAAATTAGTTTCAACTTCTTCCTTTCCTTTCCCTTCTCTCCGTCAATCCCGTCACCCAGCACCGTTGCGGAACTCAGTCGACAACAATGGTAAGCATTTAAACGCCCAGTTGATTTGGTTATCTTCCCAAAGAACTTTTCGAAAACCTCTGCGACATGTCGTGAGACGATCTCGTCGGCTTCATTTCGCAAGTCTCGAAGCATACAAATAAACATATATATATATATATATATATATGTATGTATATATTCCGCTGTTCGCACAAATCCTTCGGGATGCGAGCGTCAGTGATGATTTGGCTGGAGACATCGGTCTAGTCGTTGAAATACACCCTAGATCGATGTTCTCTCTAGAGTTCAAGGAAGATGCAGCGTTGGTGGACACGAAGTGCTGATCTTCTTTTCTCAATGATAGCCTCCCAAGTCCGGAAAGAAGGCCGCCCCTCTGCCCTACCCCCAGGGTAAGGCTGGTTCCAAGAAGGCTCCTAAGGTATGTAATCAGAAGAGTTCCCCATTGGTGCGGTACAAGGAACACCGATCGCTGAACATATGGTAGAACCCTCTCATCGAGAAGCGTACCCGCAACTTCGGCATTGGCCAGGACATCCAGCCCAAGCGCAACCTCGGTCGCTTCGTGAAGTGGCCCGAGTATGTCCGTCTTCAGCGCCAGAAGAAGATCTTGAACCTCCGTCTCAAGGTCCCTCCTGCCATTGCCCAGTTCCAGAGCACTCTGGACCGCAACACTGCTGCCCAGACCTTCAAGCTCCTCAACAAGTACCGTCCTGAGACCAAGGTCGAGAAGAAGGAGCGTCTCCACGCTGAGGCCACCGCCGTTGCCGAGGGCAAGAAGAAGGAGGACGTCAGCAAGAAGCCCTACCACGTCAAGTACGGTCTTAACCACGTTGTTGGCCTCGTTGAGAACAAGAAGGCTTCCCTTGTCCTCATCGCCCACGACGTTGACCCCATTGAGCTGGTTGTCTTCCTTCCCGCTCTCTGCCGCAAGATGGGTGTCCCTTACGCCATTGTCAAGGGCAAGGCTCGTCTCGGTACCGTTGTCCATAAGAAGGTAAGAACATCAAGTTCACCTAATGGTATCAATGATTCATACTAATTGACTTCTCCCAGACCGCTGCCGTCCTCGCTCTGACTGAAGTCCGCTCTGAGGACAGCTCTGAGTTCGCCAAGCTCCTCTCCACCATCAAGGAGGGCTACACCGACAAGTACGAGGAGTCCCGCCGTCACTGGGGTGGTGGTATCATGGGCGCCAAGGCCGTCGCCCGCCAGGAGAAGAAGCGCAAGGCCGTTGAGGCTGCTGTCAAGGTCTAAACTAGTCCCCGGTGTCTAGCTTAGTTCCGCAATGACGGGTTTTCCAACGATCTTAATGACAATTGTTGCGCTCTTCTGGTGAAAAAAAAGTTGGGATTAATTGTTCAAAAGCAAATCGCGGCCACGGTTTCTGGGAATGGTGTTCAAGGCTCGGTTAACTTGTTGATGGCATAATAGCTTAGATGGGTGGAGAGCTTCTGGCGCCCAACCCTCAATCCCAATCCATCTTGATGGTCCACTCTGTTTCTTTCAATCTTATGTACACGTCGCAGATACCCATGAATGCTATTTTAAGACTTCAACCCTCTTGCCCTCGTAATCCCCACACAATGAAGCATTCATGTGAAGTCTGCCTGCGTAGTTGCCAATCATAGAAACGGGTCTTTCTAGAAACTGTTCATGCCTAGGTAAGCCATCATCAGATCGAATTAAAGGTGGAGCTGCATTGGCTTGGAAGCAATCGAATAATTATAACCCGGGGACCCATTTCCGCCGATTGATAATGCTATGCCGGTACAATACACCACCTGCGTACGCAGGGTGAAACATCTATACATCAAAACGTAGTGGTATGAAGTCGCAATCCCAAAATACAATGCAACCAGGAAATACCCCTAACGTTTTTTAATGATCCATTGGAAACAAGCAGAATTCCGCAATGTGAAAGGCAAAAAAAAAAAAAAAAAAAAAAAAAAACAATCAATAGCCAGCCAGCCCACCCAAGCAAAAGGAGCACCCATTGACCCGTACGGAAAACAACAAGAACACAATAGAGGGAATGAGTAGAAAAGGTGTGCAATTAAAAAGGTTCAGGGAATAGAGAAAACATGAATTCGTTCAGTCGTTAGCGTTGGGCAGGTGGTCTCGTGAGTCCTTGCCTAGCCTGCACCATTCTATGTCAGATATGATCCACATGGTGGGTCCAGGATGGGAGCACGTACCTTCATTTGTTCTATTCTTGCCTTAAGTTGGCTTGTCACCTCAGCGGCTCGCTTCCAGTTTTCCGCTGGCTCTGTACTTCTCGTGGGCTGATCATCTCCAGAGGTATTGCTGGAGCCCAATACCGAAGATCGTGTCGGACTACCTATTCCGGAATAACTGGTGCCAAAAGTAGGGCTTAGCTTCCGTCGACCGAGCCCTCCATCTCTGCTACCCAGTCCTGGAGAGTCTAGTCCATTGTTCTCCTTCTCCTCACTTGGGCTGGCTGAAGCATAACTCCTTGGTCTCGAGCTCTCAAACCGGGATCCCATGTGGTAACCACGTGACAAATGACCTTGGCCATTGCTGGCGGCGTCCTGGTAAACCGATGCGGCATCTCCATATGGCATACTAATGCCGTCGGGTAGAGTGTTGGGTGGGCTAATAGCGCTCGCACGAAGAGTCCTTGCCAACTCACGCTTCAGACGATCGATTTCCCGCTGCTGCTTCTGGACAGTCTGTTCAGCGGTCTCTGCATCACTCCGAGCCCGAACCAGTTGGGTTTCCTTGGCCTTAATGCTCAGAACATCCCTGGTATGATCTTCAATGAGTTGTGCGTTCTGATCCTGAAGCTCAGTCACTTGAGACTTCAGTTTGGACCTCTCCGACTTCAAATCTTCGACCAGCCGGGTAAACCGCTCCTGTTCAAGACGCAATTCCTCCAACTCGGCTCGCTCAATAGCCGCAATTCCGGTTATTGGAGGCGCCGCTGGCGGAGGGGAAGGCTCGCGAGGAGCCGCTGGCTTGGCGATCGGACGACCTGCAAGTCCTCTTCCAAGACCAAATTTGGGAGCTGCAGGTTGTTCCTCGGAAGGAGGAGAAACAACCCGTCGTTGTGGTGACGCCATGCCTCCGAGGCCACCCAGCTTTTTCTTGAGGCCAGAGCCTGGTGCGGGAAGCCCACCAGCTTTGGGACCACCCAACCTCGATGGTGCAGATTTCTTAGGAGGGGAGGGAGCTGGTGCTGGCTCTTCAGCTGGTGGTGGGACTGCAGCTGGAGCGGACCTTTTCATTCCCAATGCTGGCTTTTTTCCACCAACGACTTTCTTGCCAGCTGCCGATACAGCCTTTGACGCACCAACAATAGGCTTAGGTCTATCTTTCGCTTTGACCTCGGCAGTCTCGAAGAACTCCTTGATCTTTGTCTTCCTGATATCGTCAAGGCCCTCGAGGTAGGGGTTCATTGCTCGCTCGCCCATTATCTTCATCAATGTACCGAGGACCTCTGCTCCTCCCGATCGGTTGACTTCACTGGATTCGGTGAGAAGCTTGGTAGCCGCTTCAGCAATCGACTTGACCTCCGCTTTTGCCGGGACATCCCGAGTGGTACGAAGACAACGGATAAGGAGTTTGAGGGTTTCTTGCTTCACTTGTGGGTTTTTATGCTTCAAGAACTCAAGGATTTCCTCCAAACATTCTGTCAAGTTCGTGGAAGCGAAGACCGAGTCCAACGCTTGGCCCAGTGCATCTGCCACGCTCTGCTTCTTTTCTTTCAGTCGCTCTAACATAGGGGACATGATCCCTGAGCGGTATTTAGCAAACCCGCTGCGAAGGCCTTTAGCAAGTAGGTCAACACAGTTGGCAGCGACAGTCACAACCGCAATGTTGGCGTCTTTCATGCACTTAGCGAGGGCGCGTACGATGTCGTCAAATGGACCTTCCTTAATTCGTGGGACGTTCAGTGTTGCATGGAGAGCATCCAGCGCCTCTTTTCTGTCTTTCCATTTCGACGATGATAGCTGCTCGTGTAATTCCTTCGGAACCTTGGGCATAACATCGACAGGCTCGGCGAGATCAAAAGCATCCACCTCTCCGCTATCTTCTTCTCCGTACTCTTCGCCACCATCTTCGGCTTCGCCATCTTCAGGGGCTGCACTGGCGGTGGCCATCGCGTCTTGCTGGGCTCTCGTGAATCTCTCTTGCTTCGGTGATGGCTCCTGCTTAATGCCTTCAAAGAGTTTCTCCAAGTCGTTTTGCTGAACTGGCTTCAGTTCGCCCCAGAAAAGGGGCTTGATGGCTTCTCTCAGCCACCGGTAAAATTCCACTGTGAGATTTTGCGCCTCCGCGCGAACGTTTTTGTCGGCATGTCCGAAGACCTTGGGCAAAGCCTTGAGAACTGGCTTGGGATCAACAATCTTACATCCGAAATTGTGATAGATTGTTCTCAGGCAAGTCAACGCCGCAGCAATAACCTTGGGTACTTTGTGTGACAGCGCAGGCAATATCTCTTCGATTACTGGGTCCGCCTTATCTAATTCGAGTAGGAGTAGAAGTGCTTCTTGAGCGTTCGTCTTTGCTGCCGGTCTCGCGGATGGGAGGCCTTTTTCTACTATGGGGAAAACTGTAGTTGCACGGGTTCTTTTCCGACAAACGTCAGCCACCCTTACCATATAGAGCATCCAAGGATATCATACCTTGTGCAAGCTTGAACGCCACCAAATTTTAAGAAGGAGCAGTAGGCTGCGAGGCCATCTTGTTGGGCTGCGACGTTTGAATCTGCGACGGCCCCTTTCCATAGGCCTGGGTCTTGTATAAATGGTGTGAAAACGGGATCTGATTCATCTGGTGATTTCTCGAACTGCTGTTTGGCATCTTCATACCCTCCCTTTCGAACTTTCCAATTCTACATTACCAACGACATCGAATCAGGATTCTGTGTGCTATTCACGGAAATCGAAAGCAGAAAAAAAAAAAAAAAAAAAAAAAGGAGGTCGAGGTATGGGGCTAACCTTGTGAGTAAATCGGTCGGGTAGTGGGAGAGAAGAGAAGTCCTCCTCTGCATCAGCCATGATGACGGTTTAGAAGGTGCTAGAAGACAGAGCAGTTGGTCAGTTAGCTTTGTGGGAAGAAGGTGTGCGGTTTATGCGTAACTTCTAGCAGAAGAGACACAGGAGATCTCATCTAAACATTCAGGTAGACAAGAACAGCACAGGAATTGGAGGTTAGATAGAATTTTCTTTTGCATAAATCACACACACACCTTACGCTTGCAGAAGGTTGAAGGATCCGTGCGGTTGGGCAGTTAATCGTATGTTTAGCCACGCACGGTGGACATCCAAAGAAATGGATAACTCAATATCTGAGACGATCAGAAGAGTAAAGATAGATGTTCTGTGGTCAATACTAGGGACAGAAGTACAGGACAGAACCCGCGAGGTACAATAGAGGGTAGAAATTCAATCAGACAATAAGTGGGAGAGAGAAAGGGAACGAGAGCGAAGTAAACAACGGGTAAGTCGCTCCGGTGACTTCGCGACCCAACTGTCCATGTAAATTAATTTATTAACTGAATAAACTAAGTTCGTTCTTCTTTTCTGCCACGGATTTCCGACTTTTCTTCCCTACTGTACGTGTATGTACAGTACTCCGTACATACATACGGAGTGCATGCAGACATGGATAAATACTTCAATTTCCAGGATAGTAAATTCAATATAACGAACCTGTCAAACCGCATACATCAGTATGTCCACAATTTCTTCCCCAGTCTGCCCTCCGGCCTTGCTACCTCAGTCGGAACCGCCTTAAGATTTCACCACCCCAGACACCCAACAAACAAAGCTCCCCAGAAGAACCATCCAGTATACATCCCTAAGCATAAAGTCGAAACTCGATAGTCACATTCCCCAAAGGTCCACTGCTACTCCCCGCCCCTCCAAACAGCGTAATTTCATATCCCCACTCCGGCTCCTGGCCTTGCGGCGAGCTCACAGCTAGCTTGTTAGCCCCAACACCCCAAGGACTATCCCAGTATACGTTCTTATCCACAGTGCCGTTCGACTTCAGGTTGAAGTTACCTTCCGTGCCGGAAGACGAATTCGCCCGGCCACAGCTGCGGAAGATGTAATGCTTTCCGGGCTTGATCTCTGTGCCGTTAACGTCGGAGATGGGCACGTCGTCTCCGTTGGGGTTGCCTTCAGCGTAAATCTTGCCCCATACCAGCTTGATGTCGTCGATGACTAGGGTGCCGGATTTGCTTTTGTTTTCGAGACGGATTTCTGTCCACTGGGAGGTGGCTTTGGGACCTGGATCCATCTTTCCTGTTTGCGTTGACGATGTTGATCGAAAGAGTATAAAAGAAGTCGGTCTCGTAGTAGATATAGTGTACCATATAAGAAGCTTGAGAAACTTAATGAATGGATGACCGAAGGTGATCGAGGGCTTACGATCTTCTTATAGCCCGACGCTTGAATCTTGATCGATAGTTGAGCTGATGCCAACACTTCGCCGGGGCTGAAGTCTGCCACGTAATATTGCACTGAGCATGCATCTTGAGAGCAAACATTGCCTGACCAGAAGCTATAAATACCCCTGGAGCATTTATCCATGTGAGCGATATAGCTCATGGAACCTATTGCTGGCATGCCTGCGGTGTGTAATCGCAAGGATGATGCGTTCGGGCCAGTCCAGACTCAGATCATTACAGTGTCTAGATTCTGCGCCCACGGTCCAAAATCTCTCTTCTTGCTTGATGCAACTGGCCACCTGATGCAATGCATTTTCGGAATCCCCTCTGGCCGTCAACTTCCTGTAAGGAATTATACTAAGAGCAACTCCAGAAATGAGGTCAGCAGCCACGGGACTGCTTGGCTTCTAGTGCCTCGGAATGTTGTAAAATAGCAGTTCTTCCTAAAATAATTAATTGCAATTTGCCAATGTTGATGTAGTCTCACTTCACATGCTCTCTCTCTCTTTGTCTCTCTTTCAATCGAGTCCGCTTACTCGTAACAACGGGTTCAGTCCCGCCGTATGTACTAACTTAATATAGCCACATGAAGCCTGAAGCCGTATGGAGTAAGTCGTTAGGGTTGAGTCGAGAATCGGAATTGAAAAACTCGTTTGAAAGAATTTCGACATGATAGTAATGGACAAGGTGAAACAGACGGATTTTGCACTCAGATTGAAGTCATAGATGTATGAACGGGTATTGAAAACCGAGCTTGCATTGTAGTACTGCAGTGGTTCGATAAGATGACACTCGGAGAATTTAATATACTCTCTTGTCTAAGCATTCACGTCCCAGAGATATTATCCCTAGTACCTCTTTGATCGAAACTTGCGAGACATGCTTTTTTTTAATTCTCAGCAAGGCTACTGATTCTAAGCGTAGGATCTACTAAGCCTAACATCATAACAAAAGTTCATCTTTATATGATATGAATGGCCAGTATGGGTAAGAGTATCAAAGAAAATAAGAGTAGCACACACGCACAATGAGATATAATACATTCGGAAAGAGCCGACACACGTCAAAGATGAACACAGCTCTCTGAGTCCAATCTCTATCTTATACAATCAAAGAGTAAGGCCAAAGAAAGTCAAGTGGGACAGGCTCGCATCTACTGTGCTCCAACTCGCTCTTGAATCAACCTCCTGATCCGTCCAACGTGCTGGCGCGGTCCTGAGCTCTGGCTCTCACCCTTCTCTGCTCTCCTAGCTTCCCTGCGCTCTAGCTTAGCAGTTGTTTTCGCCACCCGCTCTGCCTCTCTCTCCTCGCGTGTCATCACGGCCGGTCTGTCTTCAATTGCCTCACCGAATGGCCCAACGATCCTCTCGACAACATAGTGTACGTTCCGGGTCTTTGGATACCCAGATGCGAACTCGATCACGTCCCCTTCACGCAGGGAGTTCCTGGGGTCGGCAACAAGGTACATTGTAACCTTGGGATATGTCTTGTGAATGTGTTTGTCCCAGATGGTGTGGCGGTGGGCGACACGGACGGTACGGTCCATGCGGCCGACAGAGACGACAGTGCCAGTCTTCAAGGCATAAGGATAACGGCGGAGGGAAAGAGGTTCCACCGATGGGGTCGAAGGTGCTGGGGATGGTTGGTTCTCGGTGGGCGTAGCCGTCGTCGAATTCAAGCGGCGAAATGGTGTCGAGATGGCAGAGTAGATGTGTGCTGGGGACGAGGTCGGTGTGGATCTAACAATAGAAGTGCGGAGGGGCTGCATCGCCCAGACGAGGTTGCTTGGACGCATTTTCGTATGAGTAGAGATCCCCTTTGTCGGTTCTTGATGCTTGTTTCCTTTTAAATACGACGTAGTCCGACTTGGGGATGAGATTCCTCCAAGGGTGCCGTGGGCTATACTGCGGATCGGAGGTAATTTGCAAATCCGCAAAATCCTCGACCGAAAGTCACAGATTGCTCCGATAAAACGACGAATTGGGCAAAATACTTATATCTATGCCACAACAGAAAAAAGCCAGGCCACTGTTTTGTTCGACGGCGTTTTCGGTGGAGGAGCGTCAAATCCGCGGAAGCCATCCAGAATTTCTCTCCGGTGTTTGCACGGTTTGCACTTTTAACTCCACGCCATTTATACATAAATACCACATCGCGTCCTTTATTGCACACGAAGTATTCAATCTCCACAAATATTGAACTAGTGAATCAAGAATATTTGGTGGGATTTCTTCGGGTCTATCTACTAGACACAAAATTTTAATAGTGAAAACACGCTGCGTTGAGAGTCCAGACCGAACGCTTCAGGTATGGTATAGTACACCGGCAACACCCATCCATGACCTGGACCCGGGAAGCTAAGTACATACATACAGTTACAATATTACTCTCATGATATTCCATCTGAGTGACCGAAAATATAAACCAAGGTAAAAAAGAAAAAGAAAAGAAAAACAATTCACGCCATCCAATGTTCGTAAACCGTCAATAAAAGGCTCTAAGCCATTCATCACGCATATTTATTTAATATCGTTTTTGTCTTCCGATACTCCAGGTGCGGTAGTATAGAATTATGGTGTCCTTTCAAGTGCATTATTACACTGTTGTCTCTGCGGATTCCACGCCGCTCACTTTTCCATGGTACCCATCCACCAGGGAAGCCTTTTTCGACTGGAATTTTTCCGCAGATTGGGTAGATATCCTCTTCAACTCAGTTACAAAAGACTGACCCCAAAAGGCACTGAAGAAGGTTAGCCGAACCGATCCATCAAAAATCCAAACAGATACATACCTTGTATACTTATTGACATATTTGTCCAATTTGGAGAAATTCAGAGCCTTTTGCTCGTCACTCATGGTGACAGCCTCCTGGTAGGCACCAGCAAGTTCCTCGGTGTTCCAAGGGTTGATAATTATACTGCCATTGAGACTCTGGGCTGCACCGGCGAATTCTGAGAGGACCAACACGCCGTGCTTTTTTTGCTGGGCGGCTATATATTCATACGCGACCAGATTCATGCCATCCCGAGTGGACGAGACAATACATGCGTCCGACACGGCATACAGAGCAAGCAGCTCATCGAAGTTGACAGACTTATGCAAAAAGTGGATTGGCATAAATTCGACAGTACCTAGCTAGATCAGCAACGAGTTATCACACACTTTCAGGTAAATTGCTTACCGAACTTTCCGTTTATACGGCCAACCAGCTCGTTTACAACAGCTCTCAAATTCTGATACTCCTCCACATCCTGTCTACTGGGGACAGCAACTTGGACTAGGACAACTTTCCCAACCCATTCAGGATGATCGCTAAGAAACACTTCCAGTGCATGCAGCTTCTGCGGGACGCCCTTTATATAGTCAAGGCGGTCAACACCAACCATGAGCTTCACGCCTTGGAATTTCTGCTCGAGCTGTGCAATCCGCTTCTGTACCTTCTCTTTCTTAAGACCCTCTTGGAATTTCTCGGGATCAATACCGATCGGGAAAGCTCCACAGGCAATAACTTTGCCCTGGAACTCTATACCATTAGGTGTCGTCGCCAACCCCCTAGATATCCATCGTTAGTTCTGACATCCTTAAAGAAGACTGGAGTTAACATACAATAAGCGCGAGCAAGCGCTCAGAAAATGTCTTGTATAATCGTAGGTATGGAAGCCAATAAGGTCGCAATGGAGGACCCCAAGTAACAGTTCGTTTCTTACCGGGAGGATTCTATAGATCTCACTGCTAGGGAAGGGAGTATGAAGAAAGAACCCAATCTTAACATTCTGCTTGTCGTGCCCAATCTCTTCCCGGAGCATCTCAGGAAGAAGCATCAGGTGGTAATCATGCACCCAGATCAGATCTCCATCCTGTACTTCTTTCGCGACAGCCCTGGCAAAAAGTCGATTCGCATCCTTGTATGCATCCCAAGCAGATTCATCGAAGGTAATTTCGCCGGGATGATAATGGAAAAGAGGCCAGAGAATAGAATCTGGTGAGAAAGATTTGTTAGCAAATGAATAAACCTGTTGTGTGCGTCCCCCATGTCTAATTCCGGTCCCAGGTGCATAGCAGGATCAACTAACTGGAAAATCCGTTGTAGTGCCGATCTGCAAGTTCATCATCAATGAATACAGGAATCGCATTGTATTCGTCTTTCAACCGTTGCTTGACCACCGATATTTCTTCTTCGGGAACTTCCAAGCCGGGCCAGCCATACCATTGGAAAGTTGTAGTTTTTGATAAGCCACTGAGACCACTGACCAAGCCGCCAGATGACATGGAAAAGTCATATTTCCCATCTTCGGAGCGCTTTATCGTGATCGGTAACCGATTCGAGATGAGCAGCAGTCTCGAGTCATTCTTAGGACCGTCTTCGAGGGAAGGCATTGTTGAAAGAGTTGGATTCGATATTTTGGGGTCTTGAATGAGCGGGGCTTTTTCTTTTTTTCCTCTCATATTCGGAGTTAGAATTTCCTGTATATCCTTTTTTTTATGGAAATTAAATTAAAAAAAAAAAAAAAAAATTAAGTTTCAAAAGAGACCTCTTGGAAACGAGAAGCAGGTTCAATGATTTGAAGAGAGAAATGGAAGAGAGAGAGAGAGAGAGAGAGAGAGAGAGAGAGAGAGAGAAAAATAGCTGTATAGAAGTAAATCAGGTCAATCCCAAATTATTCATAGACTTTTGATCGACAGATTTAGTACTCCCCCAAAAGCACCATCAGATAGGCAAGTCACAGTTTGGTAGGTAAAACTGCACACAAATCAAACACTATAGCAAAGGCGGGGGAGCTTTTGTGAACTTGTCACAAGAAGGCGGTCCGGTGGGGTGGGGTAGAGGGGAAAATAGACAAGAGGAGTTCAGCTGTTCAGCAACGCGTGGGCAAACTGACGAGCCAGTATTTCCACTGGCAGTCGGGTACTAGTACCTAAGAACAATGAATGATAGTATGAACAACACAAGCTCTTCACTAGCAAGTTCATCGACTGGGAAGACTATCCAGGAGACTGTTGATTCCCTGTAGAAGTAGTCAAGTATTATTTAAAATTCCAGTCCTGATGATCATGAAGAGGAAGGCAGTTGAAATGATCATCAACTTGGGGAGGGGGTAAAGAAGACTCTATTTAATAAATGAATGAGGTCACGGGCCCGTAGGCCAACCATTCACCGCATGTCGATGATGATGCCAACATCCATGGGATTTGATGGGATCAACAGGGAACTTCTGTTATTTGCCTATGATAATCTAGTAATGCAAACCCCTCAATAAATGGTACTTTATTCTTTTCTTTCCTTTCTTTTTCTTTTTCGGCCTTGTGGTGGCGTTATATAGCGCAAGTATTGACTAGTAAACCGACCACTCCACCACCAAAATATCCGGATGTTTCCAGAGTCTTCATAGTACAATTTCTGGTTGACACCAACACACCCAAGATACTTCTGACAGGTCCAGACATGACCATAAAGTGCTCCATTCATTTGTTTCTTTCCTGCCGGAAAATCCAGACTTGTACTAGTGGTAGTACCCTCCTAGGATTGAAAATGGAAAGATGGTCTGCCAACTCAGACGATCTACCCCCGGCACTTCTTTCTTGTAATTGCCTTTTCTGCCCTGCTCTCATGTAGGGTGTAGTGTTTGTCCTCTCCATCTACTTCCAGCGATCCCAGATCTCGTCATGAGCAGTATCTAGGCGCTTAAACTTATGTAGTAGATGGTAGTATTGTCCTGTCACACAAGATATGTTGAAAGGTGACTTATAGTGTAGACTTTCCGGTTTCCAGCCTCCACTTACCCGATTCCATGTCGTGAACCGTTTTACCCTCGGCCTCCAATTTCATTAACACCTGCAGAACCCCGTGCGATGCTGGCAGATGAAGGCTTTCCGGGACATTATGGTATATCACTTTCACTATCTCAAGGGGGGTCCAAGCGGCCTTCCGTTCCGGTGATGCTTCATCATCACCGACATCAAGTTTTCCATATCGCAAAACACGGATAACCTCGTCTTCTCGTTGTTGTCGATGCTTGATGTATTCTGTGATCCTGGCCGATGCGTTCTCAATCACCGCTCCATGGCCAGGATATCCGCGTCCCGAAACTCGATCTTGCATTCGCTGTAGGCTAGACAGATACACTTTCAAGTCTTCGAACACTGCAGTTCCATGACCCAGGACGTCTAACAGGGTTTCGCTCAGTTATACACGGCTACGATATGTTATGATGGAAATGGGGAAGGGGGGAACCCACTATCACCGGTGAAAACGGCGTCTTCTTCCTCGAGTACGAACATCATGTGATCAGCTGCATGCCCCGGTGTATGGAACGCTCTCAATGTGGCCCCTTCAACGCTAAAGACCTGGCCATCGTCGATACCGCTCTGGCCTTCCCCCGCTTGGTTCTTGTAGATAGTGACTTGAGGACAAAGCTTGCGAAGGTCAGGGATGCCATTGACGTGATCATGATGCCAGTGAGTCAGGAGCGCTTTCTGCACGGTTGCATTTTCTTCCGACAGAATCGCCTTCAGATGAGCAGCCCACGAAGGCTTGCCTTCACCTGTGTCAATGAGGATCCGCTGAGATCCTCGGCCAATGAGATATGTGTTTGTTCCTGAGGTATACTAAATGTTAGATCTAGAGGCTGAGAAAGGTACTGGATGTCAATGAAACCACTCACCCTGCAGTGTAAACTATATGCAGTGTCAGATTAACGTATGTTCTTGGTTCATCTAGTTTAACAAGAAGGGCATGAGGTCCCAAGAACAACCCAAGACATTTTTAATTTGTCACCATCGGAGAGGTCATCGGGATTAATGATATTAATGACACGATCCGAACCCACCTTGCCAGGATTACCACCTAGTATTCTCACCACTGACGCACTAAGTCTTTCCACCTCCGGCAGAGGAACCAGCTGAGTAGCCATTATTGGGCACGGATGTTCCCCGGATCGAATCAAGCTGCAACGGATATTCCGGGGCTTATCTTTCAGATATCCTTAGGTCTGGTCCCTGGATTCGTGGGCGACCTTGACTGGAACCAGATGTAGAGAGAACTTATGTACGGAGTAGTACTACTCCGTAGTACCCGTCGCGTTGCCTGGCGTCCCCCACTTTGCCAGTTCGTAGCCGTCGGCTATCTTTGACATGTCCCCGTGCTTTCACCGGGAAGTTAAAACCCCTATATAAATTGAAGAATTTTAATACCGAATAGAACTTTTACCGAAATATAATTATCATATCAACAATTTACTCCGTAGAAATACATTGGAATATATATATATAGATAGATATAAATATAAAATGAAATTATTAAGAAAATTCTAGGAGAGGGCAACGAGACTGGTAGTCGTTTCAAGAAAAAGTAGCGGCCGGACGGGAAACGTCCAATCCAGTGAGTTGGAAAGTGTAGGTACAGTACATACCTACGGAGTAGACAAGGAAATGTGGGCTTGCAGCTACTACTAGTAAATAATACCATACGAAGTCATTACTCCTGTAGATTCCAACACCACGGCCCTGTGCCTCCAACTTTGCCTAGGATTCGCCGAGCAACTTATTGATTAAATCTGGTGGCTCAAGCCCGATGAATTGGAAATTATAACAAAGACATTCTATTTTACTACTTTGTGAGAGTCCGAAGCGGTTGGAAATTTTATGGTATGGCGATGGATGGCAAAGGTACTCCGTGGTAGTTACTAGTACGTGGATAGCATACTCGTCGACCGAGTACAGCTCTTCCGGTTATTGAATACGCCCAACCCCAATTCGAAGTAGACCACAAAGGTTGAACAGAAAAGGAAATATGGTATGATTGCAGTCCCTAGCATACAGTAGATGATATAGGAAAAATGACAAGACTATATCCATGTAGTCCACCCAAACTAAAAGGGGTCCAACAAAATGTGGAGATAACAAAAGAAACAGGTCGTTAAATTTTGAAACTCGACTCCATCGTCGAAATACCATTAGCAGCCGCTATCATCCCCAGAGCTGCCACTCATCTACAACTTGCCAAGCCATGGGGCAAGGCGCGAAGCTGGTATGTTTCTCCTCGAGTGTCTAGAAACATGTACAGTGTATTGTTACAGCCGGATCCATCGTGGTCCTAGCGCTAAGCCCACACTGGTGCACATTTAGTTGCCAGCTTTGCGGGCCATGGTGTTGAGAGCAGATCCGTCCTTGAACCACTCGATCTGAGACTCGTTGAAAGTGTGGTTGAGCTGGACGTCGAAGGTCTTGCCATCCTTAGGATGGACACGGAGAGTCATGGGCTTGCCAACCTCAATCTGAGTACAGAGCAAGTCAACCTTGTCCTCGGGCTTGATCTTGTCGTAGTCGGCAGGTTCGGCGAAGGTCAGAGGAAGCATACCCTGCTTCTTCAAGTTGGTCTCGTGAATACGGGCGAAGCTGCGAGTGATGATAGCGAGACCGCCAAGATGTCTAGGCTCCAGAGCAGCGTGCTCGCGAGAGCTTCCCTCACCGTAGTTCCAGTCACCAATGACAACCCACTTGATGCCACGAGCCTTGTAGTCACGGGCAGTAGCAGGGACAGCATCGTACTCGCCAGTGAAAGCGTTTTTGACCTTGTTGGCCTCACCGTTCTCGGCGTTGACGGCACCGATGAGCATGTTGTTGGAGATGTTGTCCAGATGGCCACGGTACTTCAGCCATGGGCCAGCCATGGAGATGTGGTCAGTGGTGGTCTTGCCCTGACATTTGATCAGGATCGGGATATCAGTGGCATCCTTGCCATCCCAGGCCTGGAATCCCGCGAGGACCTGGAGACGGTCACTGGTGGGGGCGACAGCGACGTTGACAGAAGAACGGTCCTGAGGAGGGGCCTGGTACGTGTTACGGCCGGGGTCGTAGCCACGAGCAGGGAGACCCTCGCCGGTAGGAGGCTTGAGCTTGAACTCCTTGCCATTCTTGTCCTTCAGGGTATCAACAAGGGGGTTGAACTTGAGGGTACCGGCGACAGTCATGGCAACGACAAGGTCGGGGGAGGCGACGAAGGCGTGGGTAGCAGGGTTGGCATCGTTACGGCCAGTGAAGTTACGGTTGTAAGAAGAGATGATCGAGTTGGCCTCGCCCTTCTTCACATCCTTACGGTCCCACTGTCCAATGCAAGGACCGCAAGCGTTGGCAAGGATGACACCACCGTATTCCTCGAGCGTCTTCAGCTGACCATCACGCTCAATAGTAGCGCGAATCTGCTCGGAACCAGGGGTAATGGTAAAGAGAGATTTAGACTTCAAGCCATGGTCAAGGGCATCCTGGGCAATGGAAGCGGCACGGGACATGTCCTCGTACGAGGAGTTGGTGCAAGAGCCGATGAGACCGACCTTGAGCTCCTCAGGCCACTTGTTGGCCACAACAGCCTCCTTGAACTTAGAGATGGGGGTAGCAAGATCGGGGGTGAAGGGACCGTTAACGTGAGGCTCGAGCTCAGACAGGTTAATCTCGATCAGCTGGTCATATTCGGCACCCTCATCTTCGCGCAGCTCCTTGGCGTAGGACCTAGCGAACTCGCCAATGTGCTGACGCTTAGTAGCCTTCAGGTAGTCGTACATGCGATCGTTGAAGGGGAAAAGAGAGGTGGTAGCGCCAATTTCAGCACCCATGTTGCAGATTGTACCCATGCCAGTGCAAGAAAGAGAGTTGACACCAGGTCCGTGGTACTCAATGATAGCACCGGTACCACCCTTGACAGTAAGAAGGCCAGCGACCTTAAGGATGATATCTAAGCACAATCAGTAAGGGATTCGTGTTTTTCTCTTCGTTACTGTGACTAAGGCACTTACCCTTAGGAGTGGCCCATCCGGACAGCTCGCCAGTAAGCTTGACACCAATGACCTTAGGAGCTTTAAGTTCCCAAGGGAGACCAGCCATCACATCGACCGCATCAGCGCCACCAACACCAATGGCAGCCATGGCAAGACCACCGCCGTTGGGAGTGTGAGAGTCGGTACCGATCATCAGACCACCAGGGAAGGCATAGTTCTCCAGAACAATCTGGTGAATGATACCGGAGCCGGGCTTCCAGAAACCAATGTTGTACTTGGCAGTAGCGGAGGCAAGGAAGTCATAGACTTCCTTGTTGATCTCGTTAGCACGAGCCAAATCCTTGTCACCTCCAATCTGAGCCTCAATCAAATGATCACAGTGGACGGTGGTAGGAGTAGCGACGGACGGCATGCCGGCCGACATAAACTGGAGGATAGCCATTTGGGCGGTGGCATCCTGGCAAGCGACACGGTCTGGGCGCAGCTTCAAGTAAGAAACACCACGCTCAATGTCCTGGCCGTGCGGGTTGTCAAGATGAGAGTACAGAATCTTCTCGGCGTAGGTGAGAGGACGGCTGAGACGACGACGAACAACGTCCAAGTTCTCCGACATCTTCCTAAAAATTGGAGCATGCGTTAGCTATTACGTCGATTGACTAAGACGGCATATATATTTCGCCATTCATCGAAACATAAGCTTCTGCTATGAGGGTAAAGATGTTGTCATACTTGTAGTTGATGTAGTTGCCCTGCAAAAAAAAAAAAAAAATCAGTAAACTGTTTTCCAGATAGGGTAACGGTTGTCCCTCCCGAAACAGCCGAGAGTACAGAATCTTCTCACTACTCACCTTTTCAACATTGGACATCTCGACCTTCTTGTCGAGGGAAGAACCGCTGGCAGTGGCCAGACCCCGGGCCCCGAGAAGCTGTGAGGCATGTTAGTATTTGGTTGTTTTCCTTTGATTGCATAATGGCTCCGGTGTTTCGCAGAGCGTCGTCTGGGCGAGATGGCTTACAATGCGGGACTTAGGGGCCTGCGGAAACCATTCATGTTAGTCCAGAGCGCTTCAAGATTTACCATACCTAGCATCGATTTGTAGATGATGCAGGAGCGGCGATGAAGAGTAGAGCGACGTATTCAGGACGACTTACCAGCGCACCCATGCGCGCGAGCCTTGTGGAGATCATATTGGAAGCTCTCTATACGAGAAGGGCAAGGCCGCAACACATCCAAGAAGAGCTAAGCAATAACAGCCAGCTTCAACAGGTGGAAGATGGACTAGGGAGTGGAGAGAGAGAGAGGAGAGAGAGAGAGAGAGAGAGAAGAGAATTAGAGGATAAAGGGAGAATGGAGCAGATAAAAAGGAAGCTCTGGTGTTTTTCAAAGTGGGAAAGAATTCATTACTGAACCGGCGAAGAGGACCCGTAACCGCTCATAACAATACAGAGCCTTACACATCAGAGACACTGCGACCGGACACAAGGAAGTGGCTGGGCAACGCGCGATTGCCCCCCTTGTCTTTGCTCTGTTTCGGCTGACCTACAAACGTCGGGTGTCTATTCTAGGACCCATAATATCATAAATCGGCAACGTAAGGTTTCTCATTGATTCGAAAAGCGCTCCCTCCAAGTGGCCTTTCTAATTCCCATGTGGTTCTTGATAGATGGAAGCCTGGCACCCGACCTCAAGCTCTATCTACCTCTTGCCTAGGTTAGGTAATATTTACCCGTGTCCAGTAACTCCAATTACATGCCAGGTAATAATACAAGCGCGCCCAGTGGACCGGTGCATGTGAGCGGAGATCGTGACAAACCAATCATACACACCTGATTACATCAAATAGGTTTGAGCTACGGAGTACTCCGTACAGCGGATAACTACTACTATGGCAGGTCGAGACAAAAGGTCCAACAAGTGCCAGCTGCTAGAAACTATTTATCGGGACAATGATTGATCGTAGTATACGGAGTAATGTGGCAAAGTACAAAAGTTTCTAGATACTTCATTTCAGGATAAGAATGATACTACAAGTATTGACTGAAGATTTACTGCAGTAGCTTGTATTATTTCTTCTACAACGTAACTGGGCGATGCTGCCCAGTTGCCAGTTCCGGAGCAATGTGCCGAAAAAATGGAAACGTCATAAATTACTCCATAGGTACATACAAATGGGTAGTCAGCCGAGCCAGAACCGAGGCCTACCGATGGTCAGCCCGGAGATCGGCGCCATGGAAAACTATTTCACTCTGGCCAATCACAAGCAACATGTTTCACCAAATTCTTCTCTCGCGCACAAAGGTGGAAATTTTTAGAAAGCTGACCCGCTCTCAAAGCTTTTAACATCGTTCCGTATATCGGTGATAATACTTTGCGACGCCAAAAAAAAAAAAAAAAAATTACCTGCAGGCTGGTCTTGGTAGATAGGTATCCAAAATGGGCGCTGTGAGAAGGATCAAGACGAAGCGCAGGACGAGGTACTACCTACTACATCTCTCAACCCTTGTCTTATGTCCTACTCTGGCATTCTACAGAAAGCACTCTGACTCGAGCGATATTCTATAGGGATTACGATCAGGTTCGAGCTGACATTGATTCCCCCAAACATCTTGCGCAATACAAAGCCACCAAGGACCCGGAGGACTTGCCAGGACTTGGAAAGCATTACTGCGTCGAGTGCTCAAAATGGTTTGAGAGCGAGCACAACTTGGTTGCCCATAAAAAGGGCAAGAACCACAAACGGAGGTCAGTAATTGAGCTGCGGGCTTTGGCGCAATCTACAAGCAATCTGAAACTGACACAAGATTGAACTGTACATTCAGAATTCGCCTCCTACATGAAGAACCCCATACGCAGAAGGTCGCTGAAGCCGCTGTGGGTTTGGGTACTGATAACGGCGTGCGCTCGGAAGAAAGTATCGTCGACATGGAAGATTAGGGTTTTACGGTTGACGCGATTAATGAGCGCCTGCGGCTATTAGAGAATGATTGCCAATGTGAAGGCGGATATGTCCCTTAAAAAGGGTTGAACGAGAAGCAAGGGACAAAACAAGTGCACCCTTCGAGGTTGATGTTGTCTTCAGGACAACTTACTATGCTCTTGGTCGCGGGCAGCAAAAGCCCATTCGCCCAATCAGCGATCCGCATGGGCAGATGAAACACGTGAAGCCACATGCGCCGAAAAATGCCATTTAAAGCCCGTTTGACCGAGTGCGCTGGTTCCGTTTTACGGTGACTCGACCAGAATCGCCGTTTCTCGGAGTGTTATTGTATTGGGCTCCACTCTATCGGCCACTATCCCATTAGGGCAAATATTACTTACAAGTCGCAATACACGGACATAACTTAATTTTGTAGACGATCTAGAATATGCCTATCCTAAGAAATTTGTGCATGTGTCTGATTCCACGGATCGTTGAGATATCTCATAAGCCATTCATAGCTCGCCCACTGTTTTGCAGATTGATCGATCAGCATTTGCCGTCCTCGTTTGTATATGTGGAAAAGACATACCTGGACAGCGTTTACTATAAATGCCCTGACACTGCAAACTCCTAAACCGCGATAGAAGGCCTTCAGCCCTTCGGTTCGATAAGTTTCCTTAGCAAGCTGAAAGCTGTTCGGCGCTCGTCTGTCATTTTGTGGCCGCATCAATGGCTCGTCTTCAGGACGTGTCCCGAGCGCCTGCGCCTGTAACCTGGTCTTTATCATATCTAGCGGATAAATCGAGGCCCATGTAGCGACCCCAGCAACACCACCGCAAAGAAGTACTTTCATTGCAGTCTTCTGTACATCATCATCATCATCATCCTTGGAAGCCATAAGACGTTTGCAATACTCGTAAGTCCAAAAACTGTGACACCATAGGTAAATAGTGCGCTCAAAGTAGAACTTGCGGGAGAAATCCGGGGAAGCACTATGCGTACTAGAATCCATAGCCAATAGAGTCCCGGGCACAGGTTATGCCTCCTCCAAAATACAGTCCCCTCCAGCCAAGGGTCCTGACAATGTCTTTGGCGACAGTCCAGGACGATACCCCCAAGCGTGTGTCAAGTTGCGCTCGGCACTTGATAAATTCAGTCGGAGACGACACAGCCCAGCTGGCCACCCCGCCTGCAGCACCGGCAAGCCATACTTTATACAGTGGGATGCCCTGAGGGTCTGTGGGGCTCGTCACAGAACTGTCAAGGAGCATCAATGACCGATTATAGGCGACAAAAAGAAGAGCATTAAGACCTCCATATCCAAGAATTGGAGCAGCAGCACCTAGTATTTACATAAGTAAATATGTCCAATCATGAGATTTTCATAATGACTGGCAAACCTCGCAGGAGGGAAGTGACGCTCTCAAAGCGGCTCAAATGCTGGTGTGTATATGTTACGGCTGCATCTGCAGCACGATTTGCTTGTAATCGAACTTTGATAAGGTCCAGGGGATTCCCAATGATGATCCCAATGGCACCGCTAAGGTAGCCAGCCCAGAAGTCTGAGGACATGAGATCGGTTTTCACACTCTGAACCGTACTGCATTGAGTCCCCGCCGCCAATGGCGGGGTTCTACGGAGTATATACCAAGTAAATCCTAATGTCATCACGTGACCACGTGCTTCTTTGGTGTTGTGGTGGAAACGCGCCAAGAGGCAACGCGTTGCGGAATTGACTGTATGGAAGTGACATTGACTGCCAGACATCAGCCCACCCATTAGTGCGTGTACCAGAAGGGCCGTCTCTGTATCATACCGCTTCCATTAATGTAAGGGAAATTCCCGTTCAATCATCTCACGCTTTAACCCGCTAATTCTTCCAGGTATCGACCACGAACTGGCGTACGGGACGATGGTGGAAGCACACCGTTATCCAACCCCCTCCAAACCCCATCTTCAAAATCTATCGACCGTCTGTCAAAACCGTTCAAATGCCCTGGATCTGCTACTCCCACGCGGACATCGGAAAAACCTGCGAGAAAACGAAGGAAGGTGAATTATGCGGGGGCTGACGAAACTGTGGACGATAACAGAGAAAAGCCATACACGAACGAGGAACGTCTAGCACTTGCAACCAGAGATGTGAATAGGTTTCCGGTGTACACAGTCAAAGATAAAGAGACAACATTCAAACAGCGCTTCAAGATACCTTTGATCAACAAGACGGGTGACAGCTACAATGGCTCTAGAGCAGCACCAACTTTGGGGATGAGACAAGGTGCTACATTTGTTGTAAAACCTCTACACGATCCTAGCGGAGAATTCGCAATAGTGCTGTATGATCCAACTGTCGACGATGTCGACGAAAACATTGAAACGAAGACGCCAGAAGATGGAAAACCAGAAGAGCAGCAGCCTAAGTTGGACGCTCCCCTCGTGCATAAGAGCTTGGCGGATATTCTTGGTCTTAAGAAAGAGGTTGAGTCTCGTCCTAAGGTACCGGTCGTGATAGATCCAAGATTGGCCAAGGTCTTACGTCCGCACCAAATTGAAGGTGTAAAGGTAGCCTCGCCACCTCAATGACTGCTATTATTGTGAGATTAAACTAACCAGAGCCTTTATTCAGTTTTTATACCGCTGTACAACTGGCATGGTTGATAAGAACGCACATGGCTGCATAATGGCGGATGGAATGGGCCTGGGGAAAACGGTATGGCCACCAAACCTTTATAGCAACGGTCACGTCTGACGGTGATAGCTTCAATGTATTTCATTGATGTGGACATTGCTTAAGCAGTCTCCAGAGGCAGGCAAAACGCTCATTCAAAAGTGCATCATTGCTTGTCCTTCAAGTTTGGTTGGCAACTGGGCCAATGAGCTTGGTAAGTAATTCGCGATGATGCTTTCAACGCTTACTAACAACCACAGTGAAATGGCTTGGGAAAGATGCTATCACTCCTTTTGCAGTGGATGGGAAAGCTTCGAAGGCAGAGCTCACGTCTCAGGTCAAGCAATGGGCTATTGCTTCAGGTCGTGCTGTTGTCAGGCCTGTGCTTATCGTATCTTACGAAACCCTTAGGATGTATGTCGAAGTATTGAAAGATAGTCCAATTGGGCTGCTTCTATGCGATGAAGGTCATCGACTTAAAAACAAGGACAGCTTAACGTGGACTGCACTCAACAGTTTAAACGTGCAACGTCGTGTTATTTTGTCCGGAACTCCCATCCAAAACGACCTCTCCGAATATTTCGCCCTACTCAACTTTGCCAATCCGGATTTACTTGGGTCGCAGAATGAGTTTCGAAAAAGGTTCGAATTGCCCATTCTCAGAGGAAGGGATGCTGCAGGCACAGATCAAGACAAGAAGAAAGGTGATGAACGTTTGGCTGAACTCTCAACCATTGTCAACAAATTCATCATCCGCCGAACAAACGATATACTAACGAAGTACTTGCCTGTCAAGTACGAGCATGTTGTCTTTTGCAGTCTATCTCAGTTCCAGCTTGGCCTATATAACCACTTCATTCAAAGCCCGGAGATTAGGAGCTTGCTCAAGGGAAAGGGAAGTCAGCCGCTTAAGGCAATTGGCCTGCTGAAAAAGCTTTGCAATCATCCGGACCTTCTCAATCTTTCCAATGACCTTCCTGGGTGTGAATATACATTCCCAGAGGACTACGTGCCTCCTGAAGGTAGAGGGCGTGACCGCGATATCAAATCTTGGTATTCAGGGAAAATGATGGTTTTGGATCGGATGCTAGCCCGTATACGTCAGGACACTAATGACAAGATTGTACTCATTAGCAATTACACCCAAACACTTGATCTGTTCGAAAAGCTATGCAGATCAAGGGGGTATGGCTCGCTGAGACTGGACGGCACAATGAATGTGAATAAGCGACAAAAGCTTGTCGATAAATTTAACAACCCAGACGGGGATGAGTTTGTATTTCTTCTCAGCAGCAAGGCAGGTGGATGTGGTCTGAATTTGATAGGCGCGAATCGCCTTGTTCTGTTTGACCCAGATTGGAACCCAGCTGCTGACCAACAAGCCTTGGCGCGAGTTTGGCGCGATGGTCAGAAGAAAGACTGTTTTGTATACCGCTTCATCGCGACTGGTTCTATTGAGGAGAAGATCTTCCAACGTCAGTCTCATAAGCAATCGCTTTCCTCGTGCGTCGTGGATTCAGCGGAGGATGTTGAGCGACACTTTTCTTTAGAGTCTTTACGCGAGCTGTTCCAATTCAAACCGGAAACTCGAAGTGACACGCATGACACGTTCAAATGCAAGAGATGCAGACCAGATGGAGCTCAGTTTATCAAGGCGCAAGCTCTGTTGTATGGAGACACCAGTACCTGGAACCACTTTGTTAATGATGGCGAAACGGGTGCCCTCAGCAAGATCCAGGACCTGCTGATGCGCCAGGAAACGGGGGAGAGAGACGTGTCTGCGGTTTTTCAGTTCATAAGCCACTGACCTGTCCTCACCGCGTCTTGCACCGTCTATATGTTCCGGGCGGTGGTTGCCATAACAATTATGAATTTGGGACAATTTGGAGCTGACAGTGCGATCAAGCGATTTTTCATAACAATATAGGTGTATTTTGCTTGTTTTCTTTCTTTCTTTCATTATCGCGGTCTCCGTCAGATACATAATTATAGGATTCAGGCGCATATTTTTATATGTGGAGTTTATGATGACCTTATTATAGCCAACTGGGGTCGTCTATGCAATCTGAGCTTTTTGTGTCATGCGCTCTTTTCATAGTCTTGTGAATCCAGTGAGCTTTCCGGAGCTCTGGGCCGTTCGAACTACAATTCAACTTGATGAAGCTATGATCGGTGAAGACCGAGGGGGATTTACATTGCTGCGTGACTGCCTGATTCTCCGGAATACGTGGTTGTCTACTAGTAGTAGAACCCATAGGTGCGGTGAACATCTCAGCCCCCATTTTCCTGTTTCTTCTCGTCTTTCCAGCAGGACTCTACCCCTATCGCTATTATTTCTGGTCTATTTGCTCTATATAGAAGGCTTACGGACATACACGTAAATAAGTGATCTGTGGCTAAGGCTACTATTGAATCTGACTTCACCTTAGGTATGCCTGCTTTAGCATCAGTTATATTCTGCGGACTAACTCCAAAGAAGTCTCTATTAGCAATGGGTGAGGCGCTTAGAAAAATAATCTCGTCCGCTCCAGAACTCTGGACGAGCTGTACATCCCATCCAGAACACTCATTTGGCCTCCAATATGGTTTAGGTCCTCCTAATGTGGACTGACCTTTTCCTTGATCTCCATACGCTACAGACACATTTGCCTCTGGAGGTAGTATAATTAAACAACTCACCACACATGCAAGGGATCTACAAGTGATGAGAAAACACACATCTCAAGTTCGAAAATGCGCCATCAATACATGTCAGATTGCTAGTCCTAGCCCAGCTGATATTCTAAAATTCCAGATCCAATTTGTGATCCAAGACCACCAGCCAAGCACCACCTCCTGTCTGCCTTATCCGATGGAAAACTTTGTCCATAGAGAAGTGGCGTGTATAAGAACCCCTTCGTGTTCAAGATGCACATAGACCACCAGAGATATTCTTCAAAGACATGACTATTAGTGCCTTCATCATGCGCTCCCTCGCCTTAATAACGGCTTCGTACCTCCCTGCCATTGTTGCCGCGGCAGGTCCTCCTAATTTCACCTTCGACACACTCTGGTCGCTGCAAACCAATTTTTGGGACAACTTCCTTTACCCAGCTAACCTGAAGCAAATCAACACAACTGATGACTCCATATTTGCTAAGGACGTACGTCTGAGACTCCAGCCCAAGAATTTCCTACCTGGCATCAACATTAACAAGAACAGGTCCAAGGACGTGTGGATACCACGCGTACGTTCCCTGGTCGAGAACTGAACAACGAATACATTTTCGGGCTTTTCTCGCAGCCAGAAACCTTCAGTTTGACCGGTATCCCGATTGCCTACAACATCACACAGTTCGTCGCCAGCCAGAACATAGCCTCAGCTACGACAGTGATCACTTTCAACTCGACTTCTCTCGACATTCTGCTCCCGCTTACCATTGACACGTGGATCGCCTTCAACGCAGATGGGAAAATCATCCAGTACGATGCTGTCTTCCGGTGGTTTGGTTGGCTCGTTCAGGTGCTGCCTGAAACTGCAGGGAAATTCGGGACGAAGGATCCAGCTGAGGTTCAGAGCAAGTTGACAACCCTGTTAGCGGAGGGTGTTTGCGAGATGAGCGATAAGTACTGCACGGGTGAAAATTTGCAGTATGAGAGTAAAGAGCAATGCAAACAGTTTTTGACGAAGGAGACGAGGTTCGGGATGCCGCATGAACTGGGAAAGAATACGCTGTTCTGTCGGGAGGTGCATAAGCATATGGTGCAATATCGGCCGAAGGAGCATTGCTCACATATCGGACCAAGTGGTGGGAATATGTGTGTGGATGATAAGTCGTACGCGGAGACAGTTATGGAGGCCTACTATCCCCAGTCGTGGGTTGCCTATGGATATGGGGATGACAATATGTGGGTTTTGAAGCACTAGGGTTATTATGATGGAATTGGTGGGAGATATATTATTTGAAGAACAGTATATACTAGTACTGCTGCGCTGATTTTAACCACTGGCACTTACACAGCTGAAGTCATATTGGTGTGTTGAATATTTTATCTGGAGAGTACAAGGGCAAACTTCCCCGGAAATAGTTAGATATTTGAATTAGCTAGTATAGGTATAGATAGTGAGAGGAGAGATGTGAGAATTTCTACTACTAATTATAGTACTTACTAGTACTCCATAGTTGAGAGAAATTACTCCGTACTTATACGGAGTACTTGAATGATGGATAGAAGAAGTGGCACTAGTACGGACTCTCGTTAGTAGTCATAAATTACCTAACGATTTTATGCATTAGTTTCCGTACCAAGTAATGTAATTACCGCCCGGATGGTACAGTACAATACAATTCAAGATTGCGATTGCGATGGATTGCGTCAAACTGGTCCTATTTCAGAAATCGATCTCGCCAATTGTGTTACTTCATTGATTAACCGTGTGAGCACTTATCCTCCTCTTCCTCTGCTGCTTGAATTTCTCACCCAACCAGTTCTTCGTGCCTCGCAAGAAAGAACAGCAATTCCAAGGCATTGTTCTATCAGACTGCGAAGTCATCATCGACTTACCTCCGAATCTTTTCCTCCGAACCCGGCGGTCCTCGCGAGACAGCAAGTTCCACAGCGGCTTTATCACGACTACGATGTCCCCTTGAACAAAGGCAGAGCTATCGCCTCCTCTCGGTTGCTGCGAAATTTATACCACCACCATGCTGCCCAGGGCAGCCCGACCGCCCTGCCTCCGTTTCTCTGGGCACTTCGTACATCACGGTCCCACAGTCCCGCGCTCGACGCCGCGCGCAGCTGTATGGCATGGGCTCAGAGTGTTCTCTACGTGCAACGGTCTATTGAGCAAAAATGTATCTTCAAATCCCATATCACCACCGAGTTCCAGCTCCCCGCTTGCCCCTCAATCGCCGGACCAGAAAACGAAGAATGTTCAGAATGCCGCAGGCACACCGAAGAGAGACCTTCTCGGTGAAACTACAGTGGGAAAGAAGGAGCAAAGGAAGGCAGATTGGGCGATAATGAAAGAAATGGTCAAGTATCTCTGGCCCAAGGTAAGGCCTGGTGCGGCCGTCATGGGTTTGGGGGTTGCTTGGTATTAATTGAGAGACCATAGGATGATTGGGGTACGAAGCTTCGTGTCGGAACTGCCCTGTCATTACTAGTCGGAGCAAAGGTCGGTGATATCTCTACAGCCATCTAGGTTCTGCACCCGATGCTTACCGTGTACGTTCAGATTCTGAACGTGGAAGTGCCATTTTATTTCAAGAGCATTGTCGACTCGATGAACGTGGACTTTGCCGCTGTTGGCGGGACTGCCTATACAGTGGCCGGCTCTATGATTATAGCCTGTAAAGGAATCATATACAGATAATTGCAATGGTCACCTTGTCTAACTGAGTCTTTCAGATGGCGCTACTAGGATCGGTGCTACGATTTTCCAAGAACTTCGAAACGCCGTATTCGCTAGCGTTGCCCAGAAGGCGATCCGCAGAGTCGCGCGAAATGTGTTTGAGCATCTGTTACGACTAGACCTCAATTTTCACCTTAGCAGGCAGACCGGTGGTTTGACTCGGGCAATCGATCGCGGAACGAAAGGCATCAGCTTCCTGTTGACATCAATGGTTTTCCACGTGGTACCTACTGCTCTAGAGATATCTCTTGTGTGCGGAATATTGGTATAGTAGAAAGGTACCTCTCCTAAACTTAACTTTGACTGACCTTTTGACAGACATATCAATATGGCGCACAATTTGCTGCGATCACGGCTGCGACCATGGTAGCATACACTGCTTTCACGATAACGACTACTGCATGGAGAACCAAGTTCCGGAAACAGGCCAATGCTGCGGATAACCGCGGAGCCACAGTGGCTGTGGACTCTCTGATCAATTACGAGGCTGTCAAGTACTTTAACAATGAGAAATATGAGGTCGCAAGGTATGATAAGGCGCTTAAAGCTTATGAAGACGCTTCTATCAAGGTAACGACGTCGCTGGCTTTGCTCAATTCCGGTCAGAACATGATTTTCTCCAGTGCGCTTGCCGCCATGATGTACCTTGCAGCAAACGGAGTTGCCAGCGGTGCGTTGACTGTTGGTGATCTGGTTATGGTCAACCAGCTCGTGTTCCAACTCTCAGTGCCCCTGAATTTCCTTGGCTCCGTGTACCGTGAGTTGCGTCAGTCTTTGCTTGACATGGAGACTCTGTTCAACCTGCAAAAGGTCAACGTGAACATTAAGGAAAAGCTGGATGCGAAACCTCTGGAGCTTCGCCGGGGAGGCGAGATCAAGTTCGAGAATGTGACCTTTGGTTATCATCCCGACCGCCCCATTCTCAAGAATGCAAGCTTTACGATTCCTGCTGGCCAGAAGTTTGCAATCGTGGGACCCAGTGGCTGCGGCAAGTCAACCATCCTGAGACTACTGTTCCGGTACTATGATGTTCAAGAGGGCCGGATCCTGGTTGATGGACAGGATGTGCGGGATGTGACTCTCGAAAGCCTACGAAAGGCTATTGGTGTTGTGCCTCAAGATACCCCGCTCTTTAATGACTCCATCGCACATAACATTCGCTACGGAAGAATGGATGCTAGTGATGAGGAAGTCCGCAAGGCTGCGCAACGCGCGCACATCCACGAGCTGATCGAGAAGTTGCCCGATGGGTATCAGACTGCCGTTGGCGAACGCGGAATGATGATCTCCGGCGGCGAAAAGCAACGGCTCGCTATCTCACGTCTGATATTGAAAGACCCGGAACTCCTGTTCTTCGATGAAGCCGTAAGTACTTGTTCTGAGAGTATTCTATACTTAATGATTGATCAACTGACCATTACAGACATCGGCTCTCGACACATACACCGAACAAGCTTTGTTACAAAACATTAACAGCATCCTCAAAGATAAGGCGCGCACAAGCGTCTTTGTGGCTCATCGATTGCGAACGATCTATGACAGTGACCAAATTCTGGTGCTGAAGGAGGGACACGTGGCAGAGACGGGTTCACATCGTGAACTTCTTGAGCTTGATGGCATCTATGCTGAGCTTTGGAACGGTAGGGACCCTCACCATTAACCTCAATTGGGGCCAATTGAACCGAAAGCTAACATATGGCCTGCGCTCTCTAGCACAAGAAATGTCTCTCGCGCAAGGTCCGGACAATGAAGGCAATACTGAAGTTGAGGAAGATACTGGAGAGAAGGTGCAGGATACAGTACGGAGAATCTAGACGGAAGTGAGCCGTTTTGAGAAATTGGTTAGGTGCTGGTTCAATTTTGCATAAATATAGTTTGGAATCTGAATAAAGGGATTTATAGACCGATTGTATAGGAATTAGGTACTCCGTATTTGAAGCTAATGCGGGATTTCGTATATTGGGCTGACCAATAATGCCTCGGTGCGGATACGCACGCGTTGGGGCGCGGTACGTAATCGGCTCCGGGGGGGGGGGGGGGAACAAAAAGCGATAGTAGTTCGTACTCCGTACCCATGTGGGGATCAACAAACTGGTGCCGAATCAGCAAAAGAGTGTGGCACCCAACCCAATGGTACGGTCCAAAGGATCAATACTACTCGTCTAAGTAGTAGTAGTGCTATACTAAATGGATATTCCGGAGCACTACTACTCTAGTACATGATCCGAACGAATCCGGAAGAACCGGTGTATGATTTAGTATCAGACGAGCCCATGATTCGGACCAGCTGGCGGCCCGAGAACGGGAATTGACCCCTGGCTAGACTGGAAAGAGTATAGTGGCAAACCCCAAGCCACGTTTTGTGTTTGGCTGTGTTTGGTTGTGTTTGACACTGTTTGCCCCTTCTCGGCTCAAATGACCGACTTTCGTTCCTCTTCTAGACTCCCTTCCCTCTTTCTCTCATCCCATTTTACCCAATCAATCTCTCTTTGCTTTTTCCCCTGAACCGTTCTGTTTTTTTTCTTTTTCTTTGTCTATCAATCTGTCGTGCACATAGCTTCTAGTGGCTCATTAGACCGCAACGTCATTCGTTGAATTACCCACATTCTTTAAGCCATTACCTTCCAATAGGTACCATACTACGGAGTAAGGTACTAGATACCTGAACTAATATCCATTCTGTACCACTGATTATTACAATACTATTGGTTGCGGTATCAGATTCGAACAACTTGCCTCCGCCCACTGCCTTACCCCTTCAAAATCATTCTCCCGAAGTGCTTCGTTCCTTTCTTTCGTTCTTTTTTTCTTCTTCTTTGATTCTATTCTTCTCCATCCGGCAATTGGTCTCAGCCGCAAAGCCTTCGTATCTGACCCTTCATATCACTTTTTGCCTCGTTTAGAAACTATACAATACTCTCACTGGGTAAGTCCTAATCGCATTGGATGCTTTTTATCCGGCTTTCCGTTCCTGCGTATTCTTAGCCAATGCATATTTCTCTTCGCTAACTTACCTCGTAGGTGTCTCCAGCAAATCAATCAACTCCTTTTTACAATCATCAGCTACAATCACCTTTTTATTTCTTATTTTTCTCGCGCCACTCTTTAGCTTTACGCATACCGATCTAAAAGTCAATCCAATTGCCGCTCTATTTTGTGGGATATCTAAGGGGTCACCAGTCTTTCGTTGGTAGTCTTCACACGTACATAATGGGTTTCTTCGAGAAGCTACAAGCAAGTACGTCTCCTGCACCATCTCGACCGACTTCGGGCTCGGAAAGAGAGAGGGGGGGGGGAAACCTTTACCGAATTGAGTCCCATGACTAACAGTTACCTTAGAAATTGAACTCTACCGACTGGAGCAGCGTTATGCTCGTCGTAAACACCGCAGCACATTCTCGGGGGTTCAGTACATCGACGGTGAATACGTGTACACCAACGGGTCGAATTCATCAGCAACATTCTCAAAGCACCCTACAGGCGGTCAATGGAAACCTGCTACATGGAACGAACCACCCAGCGATTCCCGTTCGCGGTGACGAACTCATTGAACTCGACGCTTTTCTACTCTTGTTTTTGATTATATATCCTCGACATTACGTTTCATGTGGAGAATGTGACGACCCTTCCGACCGTTATATGTCCCTCTATCCCATTCATGGTTGAGAAATGAACGAAAGGGGACCCCCCCCCCCCCCCCTTTCATGTTTGAGTATCTGAAGAGGCGAACTGGACCTGTTTAGCTCTCGACATGATCTGTTTAACCTTGCATGCTTCAGCATGCAGCAACCTGTCCCCCACAGGACAGGTGTGCGTTTCCATTTCTCAGTCTCATTAACGTCATTTGTACACTGGCATTGGTTTGGTATCACCGGAGTTCCTTTGGGTTTTCAGTAACGCAGTGTTGTCTTGCATGATTTGATTTGATATGTTTTTTTTGGCCTACTTCCTTCGACCACACCATACCTAGCGCTGACATTTCAATTTTGGCAAATCATTGCCGGGACTGACAGATACAGTGCTAGGGTAGTGTTGTATTCCTTGATTCCTCTAATCCCTAGAGTTGAGCGACTTGATTACTGATTTGTCCGGTTTTCCCTTCTCATTAAATATTTATCCCTTAGCTGTACATACATACATTCTATACACGCTGTCTTTGAAAATTCGCGAAAAAAATGCAATGACCACTAAGGCACAGACCTAAGATGGAGATGAAACAACGCTAGGCTTGGACAAAAGATCCCATTGATACCTCAAACAGACGGCCGCAAATCCTCCTCGAAGAACGCCGTGAAGCAAGCACTTTACATGATCCCAGACCAGGAAACAAACCGTCGGGTGACTACGCCAGAAAACAAGCGCACGTATTTTCACAAACCCACCCACGGCTTCAGCTTTCTACAAGAGAGAACAAGTCTCGTCATCGTTTCGACTTCCGACTCCCAATACCCAGCCGTCCAAGATTAGAAAGACTGGATTTCTGTCTATGCGCACCGCCGAGAATAGACCCTCCTTTCTGGTTGCCCGCATCGGCAGGACTCCTTCGGCCCTCGGCACCGCCTCCAAGCCCGCCTGGGCCCAACCCCGTCCGTGGTGTTTCAGGAAGATTTGTCCGTTCCTTGTTCCGGGCCTGGTCTGCAGCGGAGAGGGCGGCTGCCAAGGAATGATTCTGGAATCCACTGATACCTTCGGTGTCAAACGGACGTTGGGTAGCACGTTGGGCTCGGCGGGCCTTTTCCTGGACGGCTTTGAATTTGTCGAGGAGTTCGACCCAACGGATGGAACTCTCTTCCCTTTTAAGGCGGCTACCTGCTGAGCGGTCGTAGGCGCTTGATCCGGAGGCTACCATAGTAGACCTAGGCGAGTTTTTATCAGTATGAAGGTCCTTGGATCGGGCTTTCACTCTCGCGATAGGTTTTGAGGAGCACTTACAGTCGGGGTCCAGTATGAAGAAGACCGATATTGCTAACGCTGTTCAGACGGTTCTTCAGGGCGGCGAAGGCTGAGCTCTGAGGCAGGAGCATGAGGACACCGTAAAGGCATTTGTACAGATGCGGGTAACTTTCTGGTTCAAGCAATTGGAGTCGAAGGTCTACCAGCGACGTTAGCATCCATATCAGGGAGCATAGAATTGACTTGGAAGCGAAGGAAAACTTACAGGTGAAGACAGGGGATTCCAAAAGCTGGACCAGCTTATCGATTTGAATCAACATATTAACAGTCATTTCGAGCTCGGCACTGATGAATTCTGTTAGGAAAATCTAGCAACTTTTGACACATCTATACTGACAAGACTTGGAGAAGGTTGTAGGCTTGTTCGTATGCTTGTGCGAGCAGGCACAGTGAAAATGTAGAGACAGCATTATGACACCAAGACCTGAATAAAGCCACAAAGAACATCTGGCCCTCCTATACAAATTGTTAGCTACGCAGTCTGAACGCAGGTTGAAGCGGGCTTGTTACTCTTGAATCCAGGTTCCGTAGCCGTTTTCGCAGTCCAGAAAGCTCGGGCGCAGTGATCAAGTTATTATTCAGGTTCTGGACCATAATACTGGCGAATTCGATGTCCTAATATGGAAGTGATGGAGTTAGTAAATCTGTCAGCTTTTTTGTGGAGTAAACTGACCTCCTCTTTTTCAAGACAGTCCGCTAGAGTTCGATATATGCGCTCCGGGCTCAAGTTCATACAAAGTTGGCGGATGATGAGGTTTCCGCGAACCTCGAGTAAATGTCTGTCGGTGGAAAACAGTTGAAGCAGGTTCACCATGAAGGACTTGAAATAGCTATCTTCACTGTTTCTCGATATCTGTGATAGGAGCTGGAGATCCTTCGTCACCACCGCTTCTGCGGGATCGGAAAGTGTCTTAAGCAGTGCAGGAAAAGTTCCATCATTAAATGCTACCACCTTTTTGGGAGCTTTTCGGTGCAACATTATCAGCCAGGAGAGGGCGGCCACTCTTGTGGCTTCGTTCTCGTTCAGGAATTGCAACGTAAGCGAGTTGACCGCGGCAGCATAATCAAGATCGGCGGGTGGCACTGGTGTGGAGAGGGTACTACCTTGAGGGGTCAGATCTTGTGTGGACTCCTGCAAAGATTGCTTCCTGGAGCCGTTTGTGGATGCATCGGATTGTTTGTTATTCGTTACAGACTCTCTCCTCTCAGTCTCTTTGGTGGATGTGGGCGTTATTTTCGAAGACGATGACTGTCGTGCGTCATCCGATGTTGCGTCTTCAGATAACGACACAATATACTCCAGCAACGATGTATTAACTCGATTTGCGGCCTGCCGCACTTGGTCTGAGCCACTGGACATCGCTGGAAGCACCTGGGTCAGAAGTCGTGGAACAAATGGCAGTATGTCTTCCGGGCTTATTTCGAAGAAGCTATCGATCCATCGCAGCGCTGTCAACTGCATTTCTTCCTCTACTCTGGCGGTAAGTCCAAACGCATTAGATAAATTACGCACGAGATTGCTTACCATAAGACGTATCAACAAATCCCACCAATATGTCTAGTATCTTGGGATAATCTATTTGGACGTCTTGTCCTGGAATCCAATCTCCGTCCGCGTGCAATCCTTCTTCATCAATGGCAGAGCCCGATTCAGAATCCTCTACAGCAATATCGTTGGTTTCAGTTTCAGTCTCGGTTTCGACGGCAACTGTTTGTTCGGTGGTTGTGCTAACGTTGTCACTTGTAGCTGACTGTCTATTATCGCTTCCTTGCTCTTTCCGACTCTCTTCGATCCCTTTCTTCAGTCGAGCAATCCTCTTGATTTCTGTCAAAAACCTGTCTAGTAGGTGTTGGGTAGCCATGTTCACGTCTCTATTAGGGTCACCGAGGAATTTGATCAACCCTCCTAGGAATTCTGGTAAGTATGAGACAAGCTCAAGGTCTGGTATCGTGTCCAATAAAGTTAACCATGATACCAAGAACATCCGCGTGAATGGGCTGATAACATGTATTCGCTCTTTGAGTAACGGTATAAACTTCGGGAGAGAGAATGCCGTTGGAAGGTCAGGGTCCTCCAAGGCTTCCGGGTCAACCTCCTGTTTCTGGGAAAGTTGCAAGACTGAGACATAAGAGGCAGCCGATTCCGACACGATATCTTTAACAAGTCTATCAAGAAGTTCTGCGCCATTTTTCACCGAGAGCTCAGAGTCAGACGCCAACTAAAAGCTTAGATCAGTCGGGGAACAGGCATTGAAAGAGGGTAGAATGAGGAAGTTAAGGCGAGGGACGATAGAACTAAGACGCAAACCCGGCCACTTACTTTGCTCAACGCATCAAAGATCTCATTAAAAAAAAGTAAAATCTCCCCCTTCGCAACTTTGGCAATGTTATACATGCTCTCACAAGCGTAGTACCTGACTCGCGCATCTTGATCGGAGAAGCAAGCTAGCACCGGCGGTACGATTTCCTTGAGATACGGCGCAACACCTTCCTGGTATCCTGTTGTCAGCAAGAGTAGGTAGTGCGGCAGCTGTCTGCAGGGTGTACTCACAGATCCAAGCGCTATGGAGGCTGCAGCAAGTCCAATCAAGCCACCATTTCTTGCATGGGGTTGATGTACTGCGTAAGCGTAATCATGGCAGAGCTGGTCGACGATTCTTTGAATATCTTCATGTGCTCCTTTGAAAACGGCATCGCGAACCACTTTCTCAAGCCTGTGGTTTGAGGCCCGTCAGTCCATCTCTACTTTGTACTGAGATGTTGTTCTTACTCCAAGGCTCCCTGTTTCCTCCGATCATAGAGCTTATCGTTCAGCAGGCGTTGAATCGAGGATTCCATCGCTCAGGACAAGCATACAACGCAGATTGTACGTCACACACGGGTGTAGGTTACTCAACGATGATGATGGTCATGATGGAAAAGCGACGTCCAGGCGGTGGGTCGAGATCACTTAATTAGTTGTAGCTATTCGGGGCCATGGAGGGGGTGGAGGAAGCCTTAACGTATTGGAAAGTTGCACAGAAATCGATGAATGATTTTAATCTACCCAAAAAAAAAAAAAAAAAAAAAAAAAAACAAAAAACAAAAGGATGCGGTGTCAAGTTGTCAAAGATAACCAGTAACTAACTACCCTTTGAGGAGCTTAGTTAAGATACCAATGTGGGGATTTAGTCCGTAAGTCGCAGGTTAAAAAGATGTGTTGGCAGACAGAATTACAACTAGAATGCGACACTGAAAATAATTATTACTAAAGCTATAAACAGCTCTATTTCCATCCTGTAATTCTTAGTACTCCGTAATGAGCAACTGTTTTAACATTCTTATATACTTTATATTACTATTCTGTATCTATCCAGTATTTTTATATTCTTTTTAAAATTATTAATAAATAAATATTTAAGTATAGTAAGCTTTAGTTCATCTTAATTTATAATTAAATTATTATTAAATCTAGAGTGGGCAAACATACCTCACCTCACCCTAACCTACCCTACACAAAACCGGACCGGTTAGGGTCCGGTATTGAAATTGTTGTGCCAACCGGTTAGAAATAAGGCACCCAGGCATCAATCTAATCTATTTGGGAAAGCGGTATAATCCTGCCAGTAGTATTCTGCCACATCGCCTTCCTAAATAGGTTAGACCCGGTCAGGAATCAGACCCCCCCTAAAACCTACCCCACCCTACCCATTGCCCGGTCTACTTGTGCTCAATGAAAACTACAAATTCACACGCTATCTGACGTAAGAGCGAAGGAATCTGCATGACTGTTTGCATGACTGAGCAAACTTCTAGACAGCGATAAAAATCTAAATGATCAACATGCTTTAATAGTTGGCTCTAGGCCAGGTTTCTGGAGAAAGTACTCGGTACATAAGTACGTAACACAAAAAGTGAACTAAGTCTTTTTAGATATTCAAGGAGGAAGGCGGGCATAGGCAATTCAATTCTAGATCCCCGCTTTAATTAGATCAATCATAAATCTGTCTTTTGTTTCCTTCGTGATTTCATGCTCCAACGGTGGCTTCCCAAAGGCAAACAGAGCCGTATCTTCGCCTTGGCCCGACGGTTTGAGCGATTCAACATGTGCTACTACATGGAATACGACATCATATACAAAGACTGCAAGAAAAATCCCAAACATGTTGTCCACAAGAGGAAAGATTATCCTGGTGAGAACTCCAAGAAAAGAGCGAATCAAGAACTCTGCCCCAATCCCGAGCCAGCCCCTTGGCAATGGGGAAGCTCCAGTATTCCTGGACCATGTTACAAGTGTGGTGGGCATCATCCATTCTTTCCTCATGTGCCATAGCTGAGGTTCATTTCAGCCACATGAAAACGCGTCCTCCTTATTCGATTAGCGTCTCAGAGATGTGTCGACGACATGGATAAGAAGTATAAAGGCGAACGCTTTGGCAAGGCCTGGATGCAAGGAATGACTCGAAGCTATCGTTCGATAACTTAGTAGGAGCTCTGTTGTAGGATGGGGTACGTACATGCAATGTTGATATCCTTCGCGATATTTACAAGAGTTGTGTATTCAGCGTTCCAACATCGAAGAATCAATGATTTTAAATGCACGTTTGTAAGATCTGGGAACTTTCGCTGTCTGAATTTCTGCTCTCTTTCGTCTTCAGAAAGAGTATGATACGGCAAATGGCCTGTTGCCATCTCATACAGGGCAGAGCCGTAATTTGATATATCCTCTTGAAAATCTTGTGGTGTGGCACGCGAGCCGACAAGTGAGCTTGTAAAATCGCCGACCTTTAAATTCAGATGTTGGTCCAAGAAGAAATTTGTACAATTGACATCGCCGTGGCATATCCTGTTTTCGTGAAGAAATTGCAATGCTTCTGCCGCCTGTCGTGCCCAGCGGAGTAAAGTAGATATAGTGATTAGATCTTGCGATTCCCTTAAAAACTGTCGTACTGGACCGAGCTCTGCATAATCTAGCAGAATGCCGTGGCTCGTGCTGCCGTGGAATTTTAGAAGCGATGATGGCCGTTCACGAGATGATAACTCCAGGAGCTGATATATCTCTCTTTCATGATCACAGCGGGCACATTCATCATCATCCCCGAGGGGAAACTTTATGATGCACTTAGTATCTGGGTCTAAGGCCGCCATTCCGCTCGTTCCACATCCCTTAACATCCTGGATACCTATGCCAGGCGGGAACGAAAAATTGCTGCTAGCACCCATGAATCAAAGTAGGCGGGTAAAAGAAATCCGAAATATAGACTTAGAGGTAGTGATAACGGGAGGCTGAAATGGAGAGCAGAGAGGGGCGAGGAGATAAAAGCAGTCTTAAGTACCAGCGTGCGAAACAGGATGCGGAGGCGACGAGAAGTGCCGCGTGGCCGTGATTCTGCGACAAGATAAAATATGACTCTGAATAGGCAGGACGTGACAGAAAACGACCTGAGTGTAGAATAGTTTGGGGAAATGAAGAAACAGGAAGGAAGGAGGTAGCGAGCAGGATTACTTAGTATATACCTCTCGAAACTTCTTGGTTTATTGAAGTTGCGGCTAGGCGGTATACCGCAGTTGCTGGGCGACCATACTAGAAATGGGACACTAACCATCAGTACGGAGTAATATCACCAGAATGACTTTTGTAGAACACTGTCTTACACCGTGAACTTTGAATGTAGTTCCACTTATATTGTTAAGGCCTGGCCTGTTATCCACACTTTGGATAATTACCAAAGTTTTATAACTTCTACCCTCGCTATTGTTCCACATCCATAAGTATAATTCATCCAGATGGGATAAGTCGAAGTCATTGAAGTCATCGTAGTCGCCGTCACCATCGTCGCTGCTGACGTTGCTTGCCTTGTCATGATCTTTTTCAAGCCTGGTGATGGTATCTGGACAAGGTAAGATTGTTGATAAGCAAGAGTCTTGGACAGCAAGACATGGTAGATCTATATAAATCTTTGATAGACCCGTGAGTGGCGATGACAATATGGCATATCAAGCTATCCTGAAAGCGGCAAAACTAACCCAAACAGGGAATTCACAGGTCCTCCGCTTTACATAAATGATGGATGCCTTAGTCTTTGCCTTAGCGGAAACGCGCGATGACGTAAGGCCTTAATGTCAGTGATCTCAAGATTACTAGTCTGGTAGTATTTTATGTTTTATTCCGTACCGTACTGATACCTCCATATCTTACTTATCTTAACCCGCTAAATCGTTGATCCATCATTTTCAGGCACCAAGGCCAAACAGAAACGCTTTACCCGATCGGAAAGAATTTGGAGTTTAGGTTAGGTGATGGATGTTTAATACCATCTCGACCCTCCCCAACTCTCCTTCTTGCACCTCTTCCGGTCCATTCCCTCAGGCACGACAATGAGTCAACCCTTGAGGCGAGGTGTCCGGGCTGTTTCCTGGACCCGAATCCTCCCTCCGCGGGCGCGACAAGGGCCATCATTGCATCGCGGATGGCAGACAAGATGCCTCCAGATTCGCGCTGCGCCTGCGGAACAGCCAGCTTCGACCAACGGAAACAAATTGCCCGTCGTCGGCACTCCTACCACAGCTGAATCTGCTGGTATGTCAATTCAATTTATTTTGCGATTCTAGGGACAACACACAAAAGATGCTAGCTCTACGATTGGAACCAAGAATTCTCGCTGACGGATAACACATGCAGATGCGCGATTCGATGTCATCGGCGCTCCGTACTCTCTATTGTCGGTCTCGCTATCCGCTTCGCAGAATCTCTTCACTCGACGGGGGACCTTGGTAGGACTGAGTGGGAAGGCCGATAATGTATGGAAGAGCTCCACGTTTTGTGAATTCGACGTTCTATGATCGGTCTATTGACAAGCTTCTGGTATCTGATCAGGTGGTCTCTACCTTGAGCATTTTAGAGCCATTCCGGAGAGCGGTTGTGGGTGTGCCATTCCTCTACCAGAAGGTCCGCTTAGCTCTTTCAATATCAGCAACCCGAATGTAAAATTGACATCTGGGTAGGTCTCGTCGGCTAGTCCGGTAACCGCCTTGATTTCTGTTCGGTCGCCCGTCACGTCCTTCGCTGTTGTACACCTAGATGGCTCCGTGGATTGGATGGTGGCACAGAGGCGTGCCTTGCTTGCTTGGACGGGCCGTTCTCTTTCTATTAAACCGACAATCAACACAAGTCTGGTTTGTTAATCTTGTCCCGGCCTCGCCAATTGAGAAGTGGAGCTGACTTGCGCAGAGCTTGTCTCATTGGGGTAGCTCCGAGGTGACTGGCAGAGGATTGCTAGCATTGGTCGGTACGGGTCAACTCTATCAGGTCGAGTTAAAGGCCGGCGAACAATACATCGTCCACCCAAGGTATGATCGCATGTACCCGTTCTCACAGCTTCAAGAAGTGCTGCTAACACTGTAAAGCAACGTCGTGGCCTATACAATGACATCCAATCCCCCTCGTCCTTACCGCTTCAAATCCACAACCTTGAAATTTCAGGTGCCGGGTCTTAAAGGCTTGCCGAGTTTTATTCAGGATTCAAAATTCATCCGGGATATGTCCGATTCAGATACATGGAAAACCGCGATGCGGATATTCCATAAAATCCGTACTTGGTCTCGGATGACTATCTGGGGAGACAGGGTACGGGTCCCATACTAATTTAAAATGCTAAACTAGTGCTGACCTTGCTTGTAACCAGCTCTTCCTTCAATTGGATGGTCCCGCGACTATTCTCCTACAAACCCGAGGCCCCCGTATCAACGAAGTACTCACCTCGCATGAAGTCAATGAGATTGCGAGCGCCCCAAGAGGACTAACCATGGGGCCTGCGAAGCCCGCAGAGGACAAAGACAGTGCTGATCCCGCGCCCACAAGGACGGTTGAAGAATTAGAACAGGAAATCAAGGGGTCAGCTCAGAGCATTGCCTCTATCACGAAAGAAGGGAAGGTGATCTTTGAGAAGCTAGGCTAATAAAGCTAAGCTCTCACGTTTTGACATCAGCTATTCCAGCTGGTATACGATAAGGCGCTATAACAGGCTGAATGTATTATAGATAGCAAACTTCACAACATGACCTTTTTTCGTTTCTTCTGTTTTTTTGTTGGGCATGGGACCATCTCCGTATCATATATGGTTGGACTCCAACCCAGGAGGCCAATCAAACATGGCATGGAGCCCTCTCAATCTAGGGAGGAGAGTCCATAGTCTTCTACAAAATCGGACAGACAGTTTTACGGCCAGTGGGTAGGGCAGGGTCAGACCAATCCTGCAAGGGCCTGGACTCCCTTGATTCGGTTTCTGGCAAGTTCTTTCTTCAGTGTCAGTTGTCTCAACCCTGTGCTGGCTTTGGACGATGTAACCCAATAACGTCAAGACTTGAGAATTTATCCCTTGATTCAGAGGCAAGTTTTTGCAGTGCCACGGTTGTATGAGGAATGTGAACTCTGCTCTGGAAAACAATTGTGCAATCCATTCGCCCTCCAAAATAATTCTGTTTAAATATACAGCTCTCATTGTGGACGGTGTCACTATCGATCAGTTTATATTTACCTAATTAGGGATTGCGAGATTCCGACGGGAGATTCCGCGGATTGTCTTCTTTCCCTTTAGTTACTCGACCGTGTACTCAATCATATGGGCTGCATGGTTTTGATCTTACCGCATCTTTGATTCAGTCAAAGACCCCGGCTCGCTTCCACATCTTGTGCATGCAACTCGTCCACGTCCACAGTCATGACCAACATACCATCAAACCAGGAGATCCAACAGTCCGCCGAGAGTATCGCTGCCGAGAGTTTAGAAGCTCCTGAGCCAGCCACGCGTGCCTTCGCTTCAAGTGCCCATTTAAATCCCGGGGCGACGATGCAAGAAAACCCTCTGGAGAGAATTCAGCCGGGCTCAAAAACAATTACACAAGATGTGTCGGGTACAGCGGGTGATCTAGAGAAAGCAGGCGTAACTGCTCAGTCTACGCCAGCCAAGGCATCAGATGTACCTCCGGATGGGGGTCTTAAGGCGTGGATGGTAGTTTTCGGTGCTTTTTGTGGGTTGTTTGTCAGTTTTGGTTGGATCAATTGTGAGTGAGGTAGCTTTCTGAGCTTGGTGATGTCTAACGTTTGGCTGTTGCTTGATATCAATTGTGCTGACATTGGGAGCACGTAGGCATTGGTGCCTTCTTGGATTACTATAAAACTCATCAACTAAGCGACTTTCCCACCAGCACAGTAACGTGGATCACTTCGTTGGAGATTTTCATGATGTTTTTCGGGGTGCGTACGCACAAAACCTCTGGGTCTTAGGACACCTGGCAGCGAAGTGAAATACTAACCGTTCTCTTTACCAACAGGGTCCCATTGTGGGAGTGCTTTTCGACAATTTCGGTCCACGCTGGGTTTTGATAGTGGGAACATTCTTCCACGTCTTCGGCCTGATGATGGTATCCATCTCGAAGGAGTATTACCAATTCATCCTTGCTCAAGGTGTCTGCAGTCCTATCGGAACAAGTGCAATCTTCCATGGCTGCCTCACTTCCGTAAGCACCTGGTTTCGGCGTCATCGCGCACTGGCCCTGGGAGTCACAACTTGCGGCTCGAGCGTGGGGGGAGCCATCTACCCAATCATGGTAGCGCGTCTCATCCCGATAGTAGGATTCGGCTGGACAATGAGGATCTGCGCATTCTTGAGTTTAGGGCTTCTGATTGTCGCTAACGTCACCGTGGAATCCAGGCTACAACATCGCCGGAAACCATTCAGACCGTTGGATTTCGTCCGTCCACTCCGCGAGCTGCCGTTCGTGCTTACCACGGTCGCCACATTCTGTGTATACTGGGGGTTGTTTTTGCCCTTCGCTTTCATCCGGACTCAAGCCGAAAGGTACGGCATGTCATCTTATCTGGCGTCGTATTTGATTTCGATCCTCAACGCAGCAAGGTAAGTATCCCTCGCTCTCTAGTTGACTCTGCCTTGCTGGTAAGTATACTAACCATCGACTTTGCAGTATTCTCGGCCGTCTTGTGCCACCGTATCTGGCAGACCTCTTCGGCAGATTCAACCTAATGATCCTGACATCTATCTTTTCCGTCATCATAGTTCTCGCGTTATGGCTTCCGTCTCGGAGTAATGCTCCCGCCATCGTATTCGCTTCTCTTTACGGGTTCAGCTCCGGTGCCGCTGTCTCCCTTGCCCCAGCCCTGGTGGCCCAAATCTCGGACCTGCGCGAGATCGGAGTCCGGAGCGGGACCTATTTCTGCATTGTGTCTTTTGCTGCGTTGACGGGTATGCCGATTGCAGGTGCTCTGTTACCTGATCCCCTCCATGGGTCATATTTGAAACTAGAGATTTTCTGTGGTGTGGTCATGTTCGGGGGAGTTGTCTTCTATCTCTTAGCGAGGGGAAGAATTAGTGGATGGGGTTTGATGCATAAAGTCTGAGGCGGTGCCAGTGGCGGACGGTGTTCGGGTTTTTTATATAGACAGATATCTAGTATTGTAGGGCTCCGGGTGGGAGAAATAAAACTGCAGTGGTGCCAATGAAGATAATGAATGGTATACTATATAGTATTGTACAGTGAGACTGAAGGTGTCAGTGTGACTCGTATATCCAAAAGAAATCCAACTACAACGTCAGATAAAAACCTCAACGGACGAACACCAATAACACCATCGCTGAATGGACAAAAAATGCAATATGCAGCTTGCTCAATATGCCACTGATATCCCAAATGTTCCAGCAGTGCAGATATCAGCTCTTGTTTATGATATGGCCCTTTATACCAAAACCCCGTTTCTCATGCTTTCAACACTCTTCACTCCAACGCCTTTTAGCTTGCTTAATTCGGCAAGGCTGTTCATCTGGACCTTCCCCTCGCTGTTTTGGTCCTCTAGGTGCTGGTCCATGTCGCAGAGACAGTCCACTATAGCTTCGGCTTTCTTGACACCCACGCCCTTCAACAACTTGATCTGGCTCACATCGCGAGAGTTGATTATCGATAGAAGGTGAATTGTCCGGGGAGAAGGTGCTTCATAGCAGTCAGCAGTGGCAGATCTTTCTTCCGACGGAGAAGTGGTCTTGGTGCGCTTCTTGCGTCTTAAATGTGCTATTTCCTCGATATCATCGTCACTCAGGGTTTCAACGCCATTTTCGGGATTGTATTCGGCATCCAAATCTTCAGCTTGACGCTTCATGCTAGTACCCGCTGACTGCTTCTTGATTGAAAGGAGGCTTCCAAACTCCCTCTTCGGTGCCGTGAGAGTATGAATACCGGTTGTGTCGGCGTCTTGGCAGGACTTGCTTTGTATGCGCTGCTTCAGATTGTTAATCTTTCTGACAAGCTTCTCGTTGTTCGGAAAGAAAGGCAACGCGAGTTGATACATTTTCAATGCAAAGCTATATTCGCCCCGCGCTTGATGCTGTTTCGCCATGAGCAAGAACGACAATCCTTCAGCTCTTGCGTCTTCCGTGCCCTCGATGCGCTGCTCCAACATCTCTAAGCGTTTTTGTACTTGCTCATTCAACTCACGAACCTGCGTCTGCCTCGACTTTTCACTCACGGCTCTTACCGCCAGGATCTCCTCTACTTTCTTTTCAACCATCTCTTCAATCTTGGCGGCTGATATATCTTCGTGCTGTTTTTGAGTCTGTGGCTGCGCAATTCGACTGGGCTTCACAATGCGAGAGTTGGAGTCTAGGGAAGGACGCTGTAGTAGCTCGGGTTTCCGGATTTGTGCGGACTCCCTAGATCGCGGTTTGTCCGAATAGACGTGGAACGCCTTCGCAGGCTTCTCTCCGGCCTTCGATGTATCCTTGTCTTTGTTGGCGAGTGCCGTGAGGTCGACATTGGCAGTGGCTGTTAGTGGTCGCAGAGGCTGCCGGTGGGCAGCCACTGAAGGGCGCGCAGTTGGTCTTTTGAAAATCGGTTCATTCTCCACCTCGCGAACCTCGATCTTCTTTGTACGGTTCGCAAAGTTCAGCGAGCTTAATGTGTCCAACTGATAGGATTTGATGGGTGCGAGATTGAGGATCATTACCGTCAATCCGTTGTTCTGGCCCAAGGAGAGGATTCTAGTCATCTTTGACTCTCTATACGGAATCCTATGGTGCTTCTTGCCGATTGCCTCCACACACTGTGCCAAAACAAAAAGACTCTTGTTGATACTGGCTGATTCAACCATGCGCTCTTTGTCGTTGTCCGTTCTACGGTTATCCTCTGAGCCAGCCAAGTCAATGGCGGACGCTGTGCTGGTGCGAGTCTTGTCACCAGACCTGATTGCGACTTTGACGCACAAGATAGCATGGGACCGTGACGAATGAGCGTTTAACTGTGGCATAAGTTAGCCTCCTGCTTTAAGTTGTCAGCATCTCGTGTCTTTGCTGACCTTTGTTGCAGATGTAGATCTGTTGGTATTCGCTTGATCATAAAGGCTCTCAAATTCTTTCAAACTCGGACATGGTTTCTCCGTCAACCCTACAACTACTGTCTTTCCTCCATTATCACGTAGAGGTAGACCTGCAAGCGTTCTCTTCTCCGGAGGCTCGAACAGATCGAAGACTTTGTCATTGTAAATCTCATAGTAGCTCAAGGAAACCCTGACCGTCGTGTCGTCATCGCCATCTTTTTCAAGCTTCCGACTGCGTCGGTATATGCTACTTAGAAGGCGGGGAATGACACCTCTGTCAGCCAGGCTTTTACCACCTCGCATAGTGTGCGTTTTCCCAGTACCCGTGACTCCATAGGCGAACAAGGTGACATCGAAGCCGTTGAAGAGACTCTTGACCGTGGGAGCAACTATCCGTTTTGATCAGTCTACAATCACCATCCCAGAAACAACGAAGTATGATACGAACCCTCGGCATCAAAGAGCTCCTGCTGTGTAGCATCCGCATCGTAAACGGCATTGAACTGAAAAGAATACTCCTCGTTTTCATTCTTGGGGTTTGGAATCCGTACAAGGGTATCTCGATCCCGCAACGCCGCTAATTTCTTGTCCTGAGGGCTCTGTTTGTCGGCTTTGCCAAGGACAACCTGACTTGAAGAGCCCGTACGGAGAATAACGTCCAATTCCCGCTCTGACTTCAAAAGAGGCCTAACACGCGCAACGACCCGGACGCTCATCTTGTATGGCGTTGGAGGTTATTGGGAAAGGGGTCCCCTCTAATCTGGATATCTGGTGTTGTATCGGAATTCGCAGTCTGCCGTCTTTTCGTTCCGTCTATAATTTATTTGTCGCACTATACCCACTGCATAAGAAACAGATGCAATTAATCTAAGCAGAAAGCGAAAGGTACCACGAGCAGCTCAGCCTTGCACTGTTCCGAAGGAGCTGTCCCGCGAATTTTGAACTTAGCAAAAATACAATGCAAGTCCTTTCCGCATTGGCGCTATCATGCAAGAAACAAGTGATGAGAGTAAACTGAATGATGAAATGAATGCAACAATTTAATAAACAAAACAAGAAGAAAGAAAAACAAAACCAGAACAATGGCGTGAGCTGAGGTTGGAGAGACAGAAGAGGCTCTTTCTTGTGCAAGTAACAGGGATACTTGTCTTTGCTTTGGTGCAATTTAGCTGCTGTCTGTTGGCACGGTTGGCACGGCAACCCTGTAATTTCCACACTTGCTAGAAGTCAAGAGATTTGTAATCTTAGTACGGAGTACTGTATGTACATACATACATCCAATACACATAGTACCTATTTCTAATGTTGTAAGGAAATGACTCCGGTAATTACGGAGTACTCAATCTGTGATTTCAGTTGCTACAATAGTAAACGGTATTTGTATGTAACTATTACCTATATAGATGTTGACCCCGCTGTGAAGTTGTCAGTTGTAGCTTAGAGTACGGAGTACAGCAGATTTTCATCATAGTAAGCATTAGTATATATATAGCCTTACATTTTGCCAAAGTAAATAATAAGTCTTGGGAGTTCAATTCTGCCGAGCATACGGAGTACTCTTAGAAATCCAAAATAAAACAACATCATGAATCATATCCGATTATACTGCAAGTACTCCGTACTATGAGATCATAAACCCAGTCAATAGTACTAATACGTAGTATAGTACGGAGTACTTAGATCACGGTTTCCACAAACTACTTAATGATTGATACAGTTTAGCCGAAGAATATAAGTCTAAATATGTGATATACCCCATAAAACATTCTATCTCATATCTATCTGTTTGTCCAGTGTCTTCGTTCTCTGCAAACTGTGACTGTAAACCTGAGGCAGCAAGTCGGTTAGCAGGTGGGGCTTTGATTGGCCCGCCGGAGAGCAGCCGCAAAGGCCACCGTACACCACCATCGCCTTCTGACAGTTCCAAGGCACGTTGTCGTTCCGCTCCCACAGCTACTCCAACCTTCTCAAGGACACGTCGACTGAACCCCCCCCCCCGAGTGCGGCGTATTGGTGTGGCCTGGTCAAAATTTCAATTTTTATGGTTGGACCTTCTACGGATTCTGGTTGTTAGTACGCAGATTGCCCTGGATTATTTGTTCCCCCTCCTGTTTTCAGAGCAGTGTGGTGACCGCCAACATAGTGAGCCTGTGACGAATTGCGCGAACGTCGACAACCACGCTATTTAACCCTTACACGAGTCCGCGGAGACAAAAATCCATCAGTTGCTCACTACAACATATTGATATAGCCATTCATGGCCGCACCACAAGGGGGTTATCCTCCCCAGGAAGGGTATGGCCAACCTGCCGGATATGAGTCTCCTTCACAGCAAGCTGCGGGGTTAGCCCCTGGAGCCCCTAATCCGGCTCAACATGGCGGTAAAAAGAAAAGAGCGTATGCGGGTGAAGCGTTCGGGTTTGGTTCTGGTGCCAATGCTGGCCTAGGGGGTCAACTACCGGCTGGTGGTGCCTACGGGGGATACCCAGCCCAACCGCAAGCCGCGGGCTACCAGCAACCAGTGTACGGAGTGGATCCAACTCAGATGCAAGCTCCAGCTCAAGGATATGCTGCCCCTGCGGCGCCAGCAGTCGCTCAGATGACGCAACAGTTTGGTGCAATGGGGGTAACTGATCCGCATTTGATGCCACCGCAGCCCGCTCCCCAGCCTGCTCAGGCCCCGCGATCTGTTCCCCTCAATCAGCTTTACCCAACAGACCTCACCCAACCATTCAATGTTGCGGAACTTGACTACCCTCCACCTCCCATTGTTTTACCTCCAGGGGTCAGTACTAGAACTGAAAAAGTCCGGGGATTTGTTCTTCCAATTACTGACTTCTCTATTAGACAAGCGCTTATCCCTCCCCTACTGCAAACTGCCCCCCCAAATATGTCCGGTCAACGCTGAACGCCGTCCCCACCACACACTCTCTCTTGAAGAAGTCAAAACTGCCTTTCGCTCTTGTTATTCAGCCGTATGGAGCGCTCCATGACTCCGAAGACCCTGTTCCCGTCATCCCAGACCAAGTTATCTCTCGTTGTCGCCGTTGCCGATCTTACATTAATCCTTTCGTGACTTTTCTTGACCATGGGCATCGCTGGCGTTGCAACATGTGCAATTTGACAAATGACGTACCTCAAGCCTTCGATTGGGATACAGCTTTGCAACGACCGGCGGATAGGGCATTGCGGCCTGACCTCAACCATGCAGTTGTTGAATTCGTTGCGCCGCAAGAGTACATGGTGCGCCCCCCACAGCCACTCGTTTACCTTTTCTTGATCGACGTTAGTTATGCGTCTGTTACAAATGGTCTTTTGGCCACGAGTGCTCGGTGTATCAAGGAAAGTCTCGATCGGATTCCGAATGCGGACCGTCGGACGCGACTGGGTTTCATAGCTGTCGACTCGAGCCTCCATTATTTCAGCATCCCACGCGATGGCTCGGAGAACTCGGACCCAAGGATGCTTGTGATCAGCGATTTGGATGAGCCATTCCTCCCCATCCCCGGTGACCTGATAGTAACCTTGAGCGAATGTCGTGAAAACATTGAAACGTTCCTCGATAAGCTGCAAGAGATGTTCCAGAACACACAAAACAACGGCTGTGCTATGGGATCGGCCCTACGTGCTGGTTACAAGCTGATTGCCCCTGTTGGAGGGAAGATGACCGTCCTCAGCTCCTCTCTTCCCAACCTGGGACATGGTGCCTTGACTATGAGAGAGGACAAGAAAGTTCTGGGCACCAGCAAGGAGAGCAGCCTTCTGCAGACTGCCAACAGCTTCTACAAGAGCTTTGCTGTTGAGTGCTCGAAGGCTCAAGTCTCGGTAGATATGTTTCTCTTCTCATCCCAGTACCAAGATGTGGCGTCTCTTAGCAACCTCCCGAGGTATACCGGTGGCCAGACGTATTTCTACCCCGGATGGAACGCTGCTCGAGGTGAAGATGCGATCAAGTTCGCACGTGAATTCTCCGAATATCTCTCGTCAGAGATTGGTCTGGAGGCCGTCCTCCGTGTTCGTGCTACGACCGGTTTGCGTATGAGCACGTTTTACGGTAATTTCTTCAACCGCAGCTCTGATCTCTGTGCTTTCCCTGCTTTCCCCCGTGATCAAGCCTACGTCGTTGAAGTCGCCATTGATGAGACCGTTACGAAACCTGTTGTTTGCATGCAGACTGCCGTACTTCACACTACATGCAATGGCGAGAGGAGGATCCGGGTATTGACTCTGGCGCTTCCCACCACTCAGAACCTTGCCGATGTCTATGCATCGGCTGATCAGCAGGCAATCGCCACTTACTTTAGTCACAAGGCTGTTGAGCGGGCACTAGGAAGCGGCTTGGAACCTGCCCGAGAAGCCCTGCAGGCCAAGGCCGTGGAGCTCCTGTCAACCTATCGAAAGGAACTTGCTGGTGGAAGTGTGAGCGGTGGAGGTCTGCAGTTCCCTGCTAATTTGAGAGGACTTCCTGTTCTTTTCCTAGCGATGATCAAGAATGTAGGAATCTCTTTTCTTTCTCTTGATTTTGGCTTGGCTAACATGATGTCATAGCTTGGTCTTCGGAAATCTGCACAGATACCGACTGATATGCGCTCCGCAGCGCTTTGCTTGCTATCAACGCTCCCCCTCCCCCTTCTTATCCAATACATCTATCCGAAAATGTACTCCCTGCACGACATGCCGGATAACGCCGGCCTGCCTGATGAACAGACTGGCGAGATTGTTCTCCCCCCACCAGTGAACTTGTCTTCTGACCGTATAGTCCCATATGGCCTTTACCTCATCGATGATGGCCAGACCCAGTTCCTCTGGGTGGGACGTGACGCTGTGCCACAGCTCCTTGTTGATGTCTTCGGTCTGCCCGACAAGTCACAATTGCGCGTGGGCAAGCAGAACCTTCCCGATTTGGACAACGACATGAACCAACGAGTGCGGGCGGTCATTGAGAAGAGCCGGGATCATCGGTCGAAGGGCTGCGGTAGTATTGTGGTGCCACATCTGTACGTGGTCAAGGAGGATGGAGAACCCGGTCTCCGGCTGTGGGCACAAACCATGCTTGTGGAGGACCGAGCCGACCAGAGCGCCAGCCTGGCGCAGTGGATGCGCAACTTGCAGGAAAAGGTTTGACCCCATTTCTTAGGCTCTCATTTGCCTTTTCTTTTTCTCCTCTACACGTCACCCAAACCTATGACCTGTCGAGTCATTAGGCTGACGAGGATGAACACACCTACAGGTTGTGCAGTAATGGTAGCTTTCACAAGTTTTGGTAAATTATATGCAAGAGATATCAATATATTCCTCAGTTGTCTGGGTCCTCTGTATCACTATTTACTATTTTCTTCGGGTTATTTGCTAGCGAGATTTCGAGTCCTAGTATTCTTCGTATGGCAAGTGCTTAGAATGCGCCTTTTATGTTTCCTTTTCTTTCTCCCACCGTTAAAATGTACTAGTCTTCCCACTGAAAATACTATACAAAGCATATCTTTCATGTAACGCCTAGGAAAAGGTGCTATGAGATAAAGCATGCATGAGCCCCAGGCATCTGTCAGGCCGATCATGCACAGTAGACTTTAGATCACAGCTTAGCATGTCAGCTCAGTCGACAAGGCTGTGAAGCATGGAGCGAATCAAAGGCGAGACTGGCGACGGAGTTTGACGACACGACGAGGGGAAATGCCAAGGCACCGGGAGATTAGAACAACCAAAGGAGAGACTGAAATGCAGTGAACTTGTGACGACTGTGATGATAAGCAGTAGCGTGAGATGAAGGTTGGGAATGGCACTGCGCCTCTCTCCATTCAGCCAACACTGAGACGTACTCCGTATCCGTAAACTAAACTCCATCAGGAGGTAATTGGCGCTGTGGCGGGTTACCTTTGGGGGGAGGGGAGTGGATGGTATTTGAAACACTGGTCGGGATGTAGCGTAAGTTTTTGGGAAGGAAGAAGACCCATTCAGAGCGGAATGGACCGTCGTTTGGGATGATCCATCCGGGGCTGTCAAGAAGTCAAGAGGTCCAACATTGAACCCGGTCTTGATTTGTTCTTCTTTTTTTCAATTTCATGATACGCCTACAAATATCTAAATATCTTGTACTCTCTTCGGGTGATTACTATAGGTATGATACCAATCTCCGTCTGTACAACTAGTAGTTATATCCATGGATACCTATACTACCTAGTAAGTCGTAGGGGTAGGTATGTGTGTATGTATGTACTGTACATACTTAGGTGGTATTCAGAATACCTATTGCGGGAACAGGGGTTGTAACTTGAGGATTGAAGGTTACCTAGTAGGTATGTATGTATGTACATACATACGGAGATACATTAGTACATACTTACATACAGTACATACTAATAGTTACTACGGCCAGTACCGTTTATTTACCTTTGTGTGTACTATTTAAGACATGTTTGATGGAGGTATTCGGTACATTTATACCTAGTAGTATGGATGGATGTATATACATACATCCATTACAGTATACAGACAATACTATTTACTAAATACTGTATGTATGTACATACATACGTACGTACACTATACACTACCTATCCGCCGCCCCTCCCCGTGATCCACCATTTGACCCCCCCCCCAAAGGCTTCTCCATCCTCCTTGGATTCATATTCCCATTTTTTGGAATTTTTAATCAAACCAAACAGCACTTAACGTGGTTGCTTTCCACCCAGCGGAACCAACCTTGTTGTTGTTCTGTGTGTGTGTGTGTGTGTGTGTGTGTGTGTGTGCCTTCCCTTCGCCTGCCTCTCCTTTTAGAATTGTTCCCATCTAATCCGGGAACCCATATCGAGAAGGGTTGATCCACGGTTCCCATCCGATCTAGAAGATCCAAGAAATCGAGCTTTCTGGTTCTGGATCCTCTCCGTTGCGTTCCTTTGCCCAGAATTTGGTTCTACCTACTCGGATTATCCTCGTGGTAAAAACAACGAACTGGTACGATTCCCCTTTCGTCGTCCTCTTCTTTCCCCTCCATTCTGCCCCACCCCACTTTTGGTTGATCCGCACCCCGTTCACTTCCCTACTATTGTTACGACTATTGGGTTGCTGCGATTACTGCGTGCTTCTCCTGTTCCTCCACGGTGCTACACCCTTCCACGTTTTCATCCATTACCCAGCCTTCCCGTTTTGCTGTCGAGGTCAAAGAAACTTCAACCTGATTGGTGATACAATCGCACGAAAGAAGAAACAGACAGTTCAGGAAGTGACAAAAGAGAAAGCCGCTCTGAAACACAAAGGCTCTGAGACCAAAAGCGCAAACGCTAATCTTGAATCGTGTATGAATGTCTTCCACAATGGTGACTTGATACCTGTTAGACGGGATCAGTTGTGGATTCATTCAGTGGTTGAAGGTTACTGACATGTGTATTTCCAGACTACCGGGTCATTTGCTATAGACGCCGCTCGCTATTTGTGTTAGTTTTAGTTGGTATAGCTGCTCCAAGCCTTAGCCCATAGTGCATTTGGTACCCCCCTCAATCGCCATTCTGCAATACTCGACAAGTCGCTTGATAGCAGATATAACGCCATACCTACCCCGCATTTTATTTGAACAGGCTCCAAGAACCGTCACTTGTTCGGCATCTTCAGAGTGTATCGGCTTACAGGGTCTAAGAGCATCGATAAAAGGGGAACCCGTCGTCTGACCGAATGTAAGCGTGTTCTCAATATCTACTGTCGCTGTTGAGGTGAACCCGCCATGTTCACTGCTATGTTGCCTGCCGATGTTGTACCGGATGGTCTATCACACAACTACACGACGCATTGTTGCTAGGAGTTGAGGTCAATACTGACTGCCTCGCTCATGGTAGCTAATGCGGAAGTGAAGCGCAGTATACCCAGCAACCAATCACCACAGCCACAAGCCGTACACGCCTAGCTAATACAATCTAGTTCGAACAGTCCACGAATATGGTGCAGCAGCTCCCTCCTCAGGGAGGTTCGCGAAAGATCTCCTTCAACGTTTCCGACCAATATGAAATTCAAGATGTCATTGGCGAAGGTGCCTACGGTGTGGTCTGGTAAGCGCTGGCACAAGGAGCTGGTTGATAACATGCTGACTGCCCAGCTCTGCCATCCACAAACCTTCTGGTCAAAAAGTCGCTATTAAGAAGATCACGCCTTTCGACCATTCCATGTTCTGCTTGCGTACTTTGCGTGAAATGAAGTTGCTCCGCTATTTTAACCATGAAAATATTATCTCCATTTTAGATATCCAGAGACCGCGCAATTATGAAAGCTTCAATGAAGTTTATCTAATCCAGGTATTTGCAGGTGAAAGGCTGGACAAGACATCAGACATTAATTGTTTCGCAGGAATTGATGGAGACTGACATGCACCGAGTCATTCGTACCCAAGATCTTTCGGATGATCATTGCCAATATTTCATCTACCAAACTCTACGTGCCCTGAAAGCTATGCATTCCGCAAATGTTCTCCATCGTGATTTGAAGCCCTCGAACCTGCTTCTTAATGCAAATTGTGACTTGAAAGTCTGCGACTTTGGCTTGGCCCGTTCGGCTGCTTCAACAGATGACAATTCTGGTTTCATGACGGAATATGTGGCAACTCGATGGTACCGTGCTCCGGAGATCATGTTGACGTTCAAGGAATACACCAAAGCCATTGATGTGTGGAGTGTTGGTTGCATCCTAGCAGAAATGCTGAGCGGAAAGCCTCTATTCCCCGGAAAGGATTGTTCGTCGTCCCCGATTGTTCGTTGAAACTAACTAGCTAACATATCTTTAAGACCATCACCAATTGACTCTGATCCTGGATGTTCTCGGTACACCGACAATGGAGGACTATTATGGAATCAAATCCCGACGGGCTCGGGAGTACATTCGGTCTCTCCCTTTTAAGAAGAAGATTCCCTTCAAGGCGCTATTCCCGAAGGCCAACGACCTGGCGCTAGATCTCCTGGAGAGGCTCCTGGCATTCAACCCCGCCAAACGTATTACTGTCGAAGAAGCTTTGCGTCATCCTTACTTGGAGCCGTACCATGACCCTGAAGATGAGCCTACGGCGCCTCCGATTCCGGAAGGGTTTTTTGACTTCGACAAGAATAAGGATGCCCTTAGCAAGGAGCAGTTGAAGAGTAAGCTCCATTTCAATTCCCTGGCCATGGGGGGTTTCGTTCCTATACTAACATCCACAGCGTTAATTTACGAGGAAATCATGCGGTGAGTTTGCGACGGCGCGCAACATGCATCTGCCATGGAGAATATAGGTCGGGATAAATAGGATGGGATGACCGAACCCATGCACTTAATCTCTAGTTGCATAGACGACAAGCCAGGGTAATACACTCGCACATCGACTACGATATTGGCTGAGTCTCATGGATTGGCCTTTTTGTCACGTTTTCGGGCGTCTGGTGCTTTCAATTGTTTAACGGATATGCCAGACTTACGCTTTGTCGGTCTTGAGCTGGAAATCCATTTTTTTTTTGCCTAGGAGCTCAACCAATGTAAGATTGTCATCATTAAAACACAACGGGGTATAGACTACGATGCTTGGTCCAGATACATACATACAAACTCGGTCACTGACGGACAAACCTATTGCTCTGTTCTATTCCTCCTCCAATGCTCCATAAATCTCTCGATTCCCATGCCCACCCCCTCCTGACTCGGCTTTTCAGCACAAACATCTGCCTCAAACCCATACTTCCTCAAATGATCCCTTGTCGTCGGCCCAATCGTAGCAATAAACACCCTCCTCTCCCCATCCGCAAGCCCCTTCAAAACCCGCAACATAGCATCACATCCGGTCGGCGAAAACACAACCACCCAAACCGCCCTCTCCAACCCACCAGCCAAAAACCCCTCCCCAGCACGCACCGCCGCCGCGAAACTCTCCTCAAACCCCTCCATAACCCCCGTCTCATAGACCACCAATTCCTCGACCCCAATCCGCCTCCCCGGCGCAAGCGACCCCGCCATCAACGTCTTAGGAATAACATCCCGCCGCTGCTCCCCAACAAGGAACAGCAACGGCGGTTTCCCCCCTTCCGTCTCATAAAGCCCATTATAATGCGAAAGAATAAAATGCGCCAAATTCTCCCCGGACCCTGTTTCCTCGCCGAGGACGGTAGCATGCGGGAGATGTTCGTCTCGAATGGAGACGAGAGAACGGGACGTAGCGGGTCCGACAGTGTACAGGACTAAGGATTTCGAGGAAGTTTGTTTCCTTGTTTCTTTATTTTTTTTTCGGGGGGGGGCGTTGATGTTAGTGGTTTTTCAGGTGCAGGGTTTGGTTTCGATGTTATCGGTGGGTACACTCACCGTCGATGTCGCGGAGGATCGTTGCGAACCCTTCTACGGCTCTTTGGCTGGTGAATATTAGTCCGCCGTATTTTCGGCCGGGTCCGGGGGTTAGAGATCCGGATTGGAAGAGCTGTTTTACGGTTGATAGGTTTTGCGTGTGGAAGTGGTGTTCTAGGACGGGGATGAAGGTGGGGGTGTAGTTGTGTGCGGAGAAGTATTCTTCGTAACTGTCTGCGGGAGAGGATTTGGTTTTGAGGAGGAGGATTGGGGTTGAGGGGGTGGGGGAGGTCATGGTTTTTTTTTTTTTTCAATGGTTCTTTTCGTGTGTTGTATGGTTGTTTGTGTGTTGGTGTTGGTGGTGAGTTTGTAAGTGCGGAGGCGGAGTGAGCGGTGGAGTGGGGATTATTTTGATATGACTGAGCTTTGGGGTTTATGGATTGGAATATGACTTCAGGTAGGCAGTCGAGTCCGATTACAGTCCCATACAGACGTTGGCACAAAAGAAAAAGAAATGGATGTCTAGCCTATGTACAGTAAAGAAAACACACTACTGGTCGTCCAAGACGTGCAGATACTTCTTCTCGGTTTGTCTCTCCTGCTCCGTAGCCGGAGGCAGGTCGTAGTACGAGGAGCTACGGTATCCCAACTACAAGATTGTTAGTACACGACGGGAACTACGGAGACTATTGCAGAGGGCTTACCAGGTATTGGAAAGTGAGCGCAGCCAGATCGACAGGCTCAATGCCCAAGTCCTTGAAGGTCTTGGCGTTCGGGTCGATCACCTGGTCAATGAACTCCCGCTCGACCTCATCAGGGGAAATAGTAGGCCACCAGAGCAGCTTGTTCAGGTAGTGTGCCATAGGCTTGAGGATCGGCTTGGGAACGTTGAGGTGACGGCGGTGCTTGACGATTTCGCGGTCAACCAGCTCGGCAATCTCGGCAGTAGAGTAGTTCTTGGGGCCGTAAAGCTCGTACGTCTGGCCAGCAGTGGAGTCATCGTGAAGCATACGCTCCAGAGCCATGCCGACATCAGGGGCCTATCTGAATCAGCTTTAGATGCAACGCAAACGGATTCGCCTCGTCTTACGTGAACAGGCCAGTAGCGCTCCTGCATGTGGTTTGAAGTAAAGAGGTTGGTGATCCTGGCCAGCTTGTGAAGAAGGTTATCTTCGAAACCGAACATGGGAGCAGGGCGGACAATGGTGGTCTCGGGATAGATGGAACGGGCAACTTCCTCTCCCCAGGCCTATATAGCTAAGCATCGTCGTGACATGTTAGGGGACGGAAGACGAACCTTGGTCGCGAAGAATTCGGAAGGAGAGTCTCTGCTGGCATTGTAGGAAGAGACATGAACGAATCGGTCGACATCGTACTTAGCGACAGCCTCGGCGATGCGCTCTGTGCCGTCAACGTGCACATCGATATAGGAAAAGTTTCTGCAAGCTATTAATAGCCACCCGATCCATGAGAACGATCGCTTACTGACTTTGTAGGATATTGGCGACCGACAAGGTTGTAAACAATATCGGAGTGACGGACGCTCTCCTCGATCGACTGGGTGTTACGCAGGTCATATTCCTACCAGCGGTTAGTTGGAGCTACCGCCTCTGGAGACCAGCTTCCGAAACTGTACCATGAAGTTGACTCTTCCGAGATCACCGGTAGGCTTCAAATGCCTCTTGGTCATCTCCTCCCGGTAAGGAACAACGACCGTGCATCCCTGCGAAGCTGAACGCTGTCAGCTTTTGTCCCTTCTGCGGACTAAGCATAGACCTACCGAGCCTGTTGACAATGTAACGACCGAGAAAACCAGTAGCACCGAAGACAGTAGCGGTATAGCCTAAAGCATAACTCCAGTTAAATCTTCCGACGGTAATGCGACGATTGGGGCAGGGGCGGAGTACCTCCAAGAGACGACCTGGATAGCATCAATTAGCCACCGTATGCCTGCACAGCTCCAACGTAATGAACTCACCGTCCACCCTGGACCTTCAGAATCGGCTTTCCAGTTCTAGTGATCGCGACATCTTGGAGATTCCGGCGCTGGACTTGTTGAACCTGGGGCGCGGGGGAGAAGGCCCTCGAGCCAAAGGCGGAATTGACGGCCCGGCACTTCTGCATGGTCTCTCTTCAGCTCTGAATGCAGTTGAGACCACCGAATTGCGTCCGTATCAGTGGTACGTGGGACAGTAAAAAGCGAATTGGGGGGGAGCAACGCTCAGCGGACGATCTCGTACTTGATGCTGAACATGTCGACAGTCGTTCTTGGAGAACGCAAACTGCCGGCACGGGACCTACGCGCTAGTCCCGATTCGGACAGCACCTTTGACTGGACTTTCAGACATCATTCACTCTTTCCCTTGCCTTTCGCATGTTCCGGGCATTGCCAACGACATGGTAGGATTTAAAAAAAAAGGTCATACGGTATGAAATTGACAGACAGAACTGCTGTTGCCATTGTTTGAAAGAGCGTACCGACAAATCTGCCTCAATTGTGTCTGACTATTGCTGAAATCTGATTGGATGTTGCTTCATCACTACCTAACACATCAATGCTAACAACTACAAGCCATGTCTTTTTTTTCTCTCGCAAAACAAGCCCTGGGTTTACTCTCGCTGGCCCCGGGCTATGAAAATAGTCTTGGAGAATTTCATCCCGTTTTTCTCGAACTCCAGCGGTTCCTCAATGACCTGAAAGTCGAATCTTACTCCCACCCCAGCAGCTTCATAGAGCTTGCGCATATCCTCCCGGGTAAAGCCATGGGTCATGATTGTGTCTGTGGCCTCTTGAAAGTGAGTTAGGAGATCACTGGCATTATGGTCAAGCCTCCCATGTGGCAAAAAGTCGATGATCAGACACGCTCCACCTTTCTTCAGCCGTTCTGCGAGGCGTTTCATGGCGAGATCTGGCTTTTCAAAATGGTGAAAGGCCATGCTGACGAATACAACATCAAAATCCGAATACTCTGGCCCCAAGAACATCTCTGGGATGGAGTCCGCCAGAAGATCGCCCTTGTGGCCGACCATCTTGTCCGCAAAGCCGGCCTCACGGGCGCTGGAGTTATACTCGTCGATCATTCCGTCTGCAAGGTCCACGCCAATGACTTTAGTGGCGAAGGGTGCCAGTGCCTTGTGAATGCATGAGCTCATATCACAGAGCTTTCCTCTTTGTTAATGACATTGGACTAACCGTTGAGACAGTGCCAGGTCCACATGCATAGTCCAACATCTTGATTTCTTTGCCTTGTCCAGCTTCGGTGTCAATCCAAGTATCACTAGCCCAAAGACGCTTTTCCTGGACCACGCGGTATAAAATTTTTAGGCTCTTTTCAAATTGCGTTTTGTACGTCTTTGACATGTTGCTATGCAGTATGAGCCACACAGCCATTAGGGGTTAGGGAAGGAAGCCTTACTCAGCGACTTGTCTGTTCTTTTCGGTATGGGTAGACATGGCTGATAAATGAGCTTTCAATGATCTTTCTTTTAGAGGTGATTGGACGTTTAGGTTATAGGCTGGGTGCTGATCAGTAGAACTGAATGAATTGAGAGATAGAGAAATGAAGAAGAGAGCAAAGGAAAATATACTGTATTTATAGCCAGCCATGGAGGGGGATATTCAGTTGGTATATGGATGGTTCCTTCGGAGACATATCGGATACTTCTATGGAGCTAGTAAGCATATCCCTCCACAGAAAGGCTACGCTGGAGGGATCCTATCATCCGTTCAGCCAATGAAGACTATAGCTTCACTCAGTATGAGTCAATATACGTAGGTCTACAGTCGTACTAGTATACCTGTGTTAGAATCCATGGATGTATGTAGTGTACTATGTATGAGGGTTTACCTTGGATGTCATGTGCTTGGGCGGCGCAAAGTCACCGCCTTGACTTCTCCATCCACACTTCCATCGTCATCATCAACTTGCTGCTGCTACCTTGCTTGTCGTCTAACAGCCTTTTCTCACATTTACTCTTTCTTCACTAACGGTGCTTACCTCCAGTATTTGCTAATTATCGATCATCTGACTCACCCGACCCCGATCCCCTGCTCTCCCCGCGATGGAGAACCAGAAGATCTCCGACTTCTTGGCCGACCAGCTGCAGCAAGCTCCCGAACAATGCCAGGCCTATTTCCTCAGCTTTGAGGACTTCTGGGAGCGGAAATTATGGCACCAGCTTACCAACTCCTTGATTGAATTCTTCCGTCTTCCAGAGAGCGCCCCTCAGCGGCTACCGATATTCAAGACCTTCGTGCTCAGCTTCGCCGACAGGATCAACCAGCTGAAGTTCGTCTCGTTGGGGTTAATGGCTTCGACAGAATGTGCAGGTATACCTCCGATGTGCTTCACCTTGCCTCTGTAATAGATAGTGGAACTAAAGCTCCATCCAACAGATGACAAAGAACGCCTCTCTTTCCTCACATCCCTCGCCGACAAGGTTAACAAGACCGACACACAAGAGGCTTATATCTACGCGCTTGCGGACGTCGCCAACGTTAAGCAACGACTCAACGACCTGGACGGAGCACAGAAAGACTTGGCAGCGTGTCAGAAGGTCTTGGATACTTTTGATTCGGTCGAAACTGTTGTGCATGCCTCGTTTTATAAAGTGAATGCCGACTATTACCATGTATGTGCCACGTATAAGCGCTATCGACTGCCCGACTAATGGAACATGTGCAGAAAAAACAAGAATTCGCCTCATTCTACAAGAACGCCCTCCTCTACCTCGCCTGCATAAACCTAGAGGATCTCAGCGAATCCGAGCGCGTTTCTCGCGCATACAATCTCAGTGTCGCCGCCTTGGTCTCGGACTCGATCTACAATTTCGGTGAACTGCTCCTGCACCCGATCCTGGACACTCTCACCGAGACTCCCCATAGCTGGCTTCGCGATCTCCTCTTTGCTTTCAACCGCGGCGATCTCACTGCCTACGACGTCCTGGCCGGTAACATTTCCAAGAACCAGCTCTTGGAACAACATCGTTTCTTTCTCTACCAAAAGATTTCCCTCTCCGCCCTCACGGAAATGGTATTCCGTCGGCCACCGCATGACCGGAACCTGACCTTCACGGCCATCTCCGCGGAGACGAAAGTGAAGCCCGAGGAGATCGAACACTTGATCATGAAGGCTCTGTCCCTGGGTCTGTTGACGGGTGCCATCGACCAGGTGGCCCAGGTGGCCCAGATCAACTGGGTGCAGCCGAAGGTTCTGGATATGGCCCAGATCGAAGGCATGCGGAATAGGCTGAAGGACTGGGATGCGGGCGTGAATCAACTGGGTCACTGGATCGAGGGAGTAGGAAAGGATGTGTGGGCAGCATAAGGCTATATTGCACTATCGATTCATCTTATTCACGACGTAAAAGAGCCCCACAGAAGAGTAGCACTTCAAAAGGGGGTATCATAGATACGGAGTAATATGTACGAATGAAGATTAGACTTGACACGCACAATTGAACCCGTAAAAAAACCCACGAAACCACCATCAGATTTCCCCCATAGATCCTCCACCTCCCACTACATCCCCAAAACCCACCTCCACCACACCCAAACCAAAAACCAAAAAAACCTAAAAATGTCCCCCGAACCCGAACTCCCCAACCTAACAACCACACCCCAAGCCCTCCCAACCTGCTGCCTCTCACTCTCCACGCCCCTCCTAACGCACCTCTCCAACCTCCTCCCCCCCAAACCCTCCTTCACAATCTCCATCGGCAGCGGCAGCGGCCTCCTGGAAGCGCTCCTAACCCACCACAACGCCGCGCTCTCCATCGAAGGCGTAGAAGTGAACCCCAGCGTGAACCGCTACATCCCCGAACAAGACATGCACGTCGTCAGCGGAACCTGGGACCTTCTGCACGCGCGCGTGCCGGACGCCGCGGCTTGGATGTTTGTTTATCCGCGGGATCCGAAGTTGGTGAGTAGGTATGTTGAGATGTATGGGCGCGGGGGGGTGGAGGTGGTTTTGTGGTTGGGGCCCAGGGCGGATTGGGGGGATTATGTGGGGTGTTT